>PVJI01007814.1:0-75502 GCA_004026765.1 Micronycteris hirsuta | reverse complement strand
CCCCCTGCTGGTCTGCTCCCCGCCAGTCTGCACCCCCTCTAGTCTGCTCCCCGAGCTGGTCTTCCCCTCTGGCTAGTCTGTACCCCCTGCTACTCTCCACAGAGCTTCTCCTGGAGGGCACGCAGGGATGGGGTTTCTAAGAAACTGACAGATGGAGATGGGTTGCTAACTACTCCTGTTTTTTGCTTTGAATTTATACTTCTAGGAAGTCCAGCAGAGTTAAAATTGTATTTAATATGTATATGTGTAAAAACAGAAGAGAGAGGGTAAAGAGGGGGAGCACACCTTTTAGAAATTATGAAAACTCAGTTTACAGTCAGGCTAATAGGATGGAGTAGAAAACGAGAAACCCACCTGTGACAGCGCCGCTGGGAAACGTCGGGTCAAATGTAACAGATTTGTTTCAAAGCATCGATACGCTCCCCCCACAAGACATGATCCGTATGGAATAGAAGTGAAGGGAGAGACCCTCGAGCGGCAAACTGACAGCTGCGACTGCGGGTACGAATGCCCGCTGCGGTGTTAGTGACTGGGCAGACAGGAGTGTGCTGTGACCAGCCCCACGGAGACGGGTGCAACAAGGTCCGGGGTTCAGGCGACCCCCGTGACCGACACCCCTCCCGTAAACCTGGAACCCGCCAAGGTACATGGCTGCCGCGAATGTCTGATTGGAAAAATCCTTCCACTAACACCAGTTGGTAACAAGGAAGCTTATCTTCCTGGGCTCAGTCTCTGGGTGGGGGCGTCTGGGGTCTCCCCTGCACCTCTGTACCTCGAGCCCTGTCTTTAGTCACAGCTTGAGGTAGGAACTCACAGTCCGTGTTCAACCCAGGAGTCCCTGAGCCCCGAAAGTAACAAAACGGAACTGGGCTCACAGAACCTTTGAGGTATGTGGCAGAGATAAAAACAAAGTAACTCACCACAGAGGCCACAGGATCGCTGTGGACAGAGCCCGCTGAGCGTGGCTCACAGTCCAAGTGGGAGCACACGCCAGGGGGCACCCCATCACAGCGCGAGCAGATGTGACACGCCGGAAGTGTGTCGGACCCTAAACACCCTCCAGGAAGGAACCAAAAGGGTGAGCAAGGACAATGGCCAGGGACACTCGAAAAATAACTATAAAAAATTAAACAAATTAAAATAACCGGTTAGAACTCTTGAGAGCGAACAGTGTAGTTACTGAAAGGGAGACAGAGAGAATTGCCCAGAATGCACATTGGGGGCGAGGGAGGTTGAAGGGGAGGGCGTGGCAGACAGGTTCTTTTTTCCTGGTCTGTCAATAACTGTGCGATTGCTTTTACAAGGAAAACACATGCCACAGTTGGGCCTTGTGGGGCAAAAAGTCTCTTCCCCTTGCCGATGAACTATGGGTTCCTGAGCGCTTGGTTCTGGTCGGCTTCTTCTCCACAGTTTTCCCGTCAGCTGGCGTAGCGCAGGTCCATCTCCCGTGTGGCCCGGACAGCGGGACCAGAGAACTCAAGTCCAAGAGTGTCTTTCGCAGCCGTGTTTTTCTTTGCCTCTCTGCTGCAGATTTACCTGAGGTTCCTGGATTACCAGATGGAGCACTCCAATGAGTGCAAGAGGAACTTCGTGGCCATCTACGACGGGAGCAGTTCCATCGAAAACCTCAAGGCCAAGTTCTGCAGCACGGTGGCCAACGACGTCACGCTCAGAACCGGCGTCGGCGTGATCCGAATGTGGGCCGACGAGGGCAGCCGGCTCAGCAGGTTCCGGATGCTCTTCACCTCCTTCGTGGAGCGTGAGTACCGGCGACACCTCCTCTCGCGCTGACGTCACTTTCATCCGTTCAGATACAATTACTGTTTCCTTTGACAAAGCCAGCGAGTCACAGGGCGGAGAAGTGACAGTCCTCGCCCCTCTTCTTAAGGCGCTGACTGTCGTGGGTAAAGCAGCCCTGCTCGTGCAGAAATTGCTACCCTGCCTTCCCATCAGGCCGCAGACAGTGGCAGGGAGCTTTGCAGGAAGAGAGGCCCCCAGCCTCCCCTCTCGCCTCTCCCCCTCCCCCCGCAGCCCTTCCTCCCCCTCTGTAGCTCCCTGGCACGTGCGTATTTGCTCATGTCCCCTTTTTTCTTCCATGAAGGGAAGCGTGTTACACACTCCACAGTGGACCCTGGAATGCACTCCACACTCGTTCTGAGGGGTCCCTCTTCGTTAGGTCGCTGGGCAGAAGTGCGCTGTCTGCGTACTTTTTCGGTCCGTCTCCCGTGTACCGGCACGAAGGTCATTTCCAATGCTTTGCAATTACAAGCTGAGTCATAAAGAAGAATGTCATGCATGTGTGTGTTTATCTTCTTGGAGGTGTGTCCTCAGGAGGACTCCTGGAAGTGGGGGTGCTGGCCAGCCAGGTAAATCAGGTGTAGCTTCTAGTTAGGTACTGCCAAACGCCGAGTCGGCTGCTGCTTCCGACAGAAGGCTCTTTTCTCTGCTTTGAGGACCTGCCATGTGCTATAGCCACCTTCGTGCATCATCTCAGGCAGATCTTCTGGAGATCATGCCCCCTCCCCCTGCCCCCGGCGCTTCCGTGGCGTGGAGATGGCTTCTGTCCTTAACCCCCATGACCCCCCTCCGCCAGCTCTGCCAGTTTCTTCCGCAGCCTCCTCGCCTCGCGCAGCCTTACATTGATTCGGCGCTGCACTAGCCTAAATCTTACATGAAAAACTCTTTGATGCGTTTTAGTTAATATCAAAGTAGATCAAAGGAGGATCAAAATACTCCATAAATTTTTATAAAAGTTCCAGTTTGAGGATCTCTTTTCAATAAACACAGTTGAGAGCTTCAGACGTTTTACATGCTTCTCATGAATTCAGGTTGTGAAACTGCCTCTCTTGCTCTTCTCTGAGCTGTTCACGATTTGTGACCGGCAGGGACCCAGCCGCAGGAGCAGCCGGGTTTCAGGACAGGTTTATGTAAACGGACCGGCCCTGCACGAGAGACTTGCTTCCGACCGGCCATGGCAGGCTGCCACCGAGACTGAAATAGGAGAGCTCGGCTACGGGGACCGAAATAGAACAGCGACTAGGATGCGTGCAGCGTCTTCGCAGGCTCGGAATGGGAACGCATGCCTCACTCTTCAAGAATGGCGTGGTTTGAGGAAAATGGTTTCTAGGACTAGCACTGTGAAAGCAGGAGAAGATATTTTTGTCAGAATAAGTCCATCATGTGATTGCCAGTGACACATGGCTGACAGGCGCCCCGAGGGCTTCGCCGGAGGACAGAGCTGCCTCCCAGCCTCCCTGCCTCACCTTGTCCAACGTGGGGCTGAAATGCCAGCCCCTCCTCTCTCCCAGGCAGGACCCGCAGGGAAGAAAGGGGATGCAGGAACCCTGGGCCTGGGAGTAGGGAGCAGCTCCTGACCGGCTGGCTTTGCTCCTATCTCTGTCCCTTCGTGCACTTTTCCACTGAAGCATGTCCTCAGCAGCCACATCGATAACGGCCAACTGGCCGACAGCTGCGCTTGCCCATCAGAAGTCCATAAAGCTTAACCCACGTGTAATGACGAATCTAACTTGCACATCCACGAAACAGAATCGGACGGGATCGGCGCCACGGTGACCGGGTTAGTGAACGTGGAGAGCTGTTGTAAAGAGCTCCATTGTAAAAGCTAGGTATTCTCCCTGCTCCATCAGCGAGGAGCATAGAACCTGTCTCTCTCTCTTTTTTTTTTTTTTGCCACTTTTGAAGCTACAAGAGCCACCCAGATGCAGCCACATAATGGCATTGTGGGTAAATGGGAAGCGCTGATGGCAGTTTGACTCAAAAAATCAGAATACCTAGGAGCCCCAGGGCTATTTATAGCCTCCCTCCACCTGGCTTAAAAATAGCTTCTCTGTCCTGTGTCCCCGTTTGTGAACTGGAGAAGACAGGTGAAATCAGAATTCAGCACGTGCTCGGGGAGAGTGCGTACCACAGGTCCGGCAGCAGGAAGGCCGGCTCCTGTGCGGTTGCCAGGGTGACACTATGGGTGTAACCATTTATAGTTTTAATTGGGACATTTCACCTAAAATCTCATATAGTGCGCTTGAGTGGGATATTGTCGTGTTACAGAACAACATGCTTCTGACTTTGTAATAAATGAGGGGCGTTATTTGTGCCGGGCCCTGTAGCATCCTGGTGTGATACAGAAACAAACCAACCAACCAAAAAACAGAAAACTCCGGGTTTTAGGAAGGAGGAATTCAAACATCGCTGTGCCCTCTAGCCAGCGATTTCCAACTTTTTTGTTTCGTGGCACATATAAACGAATCACTAAATTCTGCAGCACACCACAAAATGTATTTTTGCCGATCTGATGAAAACAGGTACAATTTTGATTCATTCACACCACTGGGTAGCTGCGGTGGTGGTGGCTGCCGTCATTTTTTTATTTGGCCATGTGCGGGAAAAGAGGTCAGTGCCCCTACCACACAGTCAGATGCTGCGTGTTTTACAGATTCTTGCGGCACACCAGGTGAAAATCACTGCCCCAGGCCACCGGTCACATTTCAGAATGCAGCCCTGGCCAGGTGGCTCCGCTGGTTAGAGCATCATCCCGATACGCCACGGTTGCAGGTTCAATCCTGAGTCAGGACACATACAAGAATCAACCAGTGAATGTATAAGTAAGCAGTACAACAAATCGATGTTTCTCCCTCTGTCTCACCCTTTCTCCTTTCCTCTCTTGCTCTAAAATCAATAAATTAAAAAAAGTTGTGCCCTGGCTGGTATAGCTCAGTGGATTGAGCGCAGGCTGGGAACCAGAGGGTCCTAGTTCGATTCCCAGTCGGGGCACATGCCTGGGTTGCAGGCCAGGTCCCCAGTGTGGGTCATGTGGGGGGCAACCGTACATTGCTGTTTCTCTCCCTCTCTGTCTCCCTCCCTCCCCCTCTCTCTAAAAATAAATAAATCTTTAAAATAAAAAAAAAAGTTGTTAACTGCGTGCATGCATGCGATAGTTTTATGGCCGCACAGCGCAACTGCAGAGGGCGCACTGGCCAATTCTGTGCTTGAAATACCGCCCTCCGCCTTCACTGGCTTTCCTGTCCTCCGGCGAATGGTTTCGACGTAACCTTCTGATGTAACTTCCTTAACAGTCTAGGGGATGTGATGTTGACAGGTCACCCCCCTCGGCGTGGGTCACTTGCTATGTCCTCTTTCTCGCACTTAGATGGAGAACCGCAGTGTCAGCCTGATTGGGGTCATTCACAGTCTCACCGGATGGTGGCCTCAGGAGTCGGAGGTGGCCTGTGGTCCACCCACTCGTTCCAGAGGCAGCCAAGGCCGGGCAGGTGGCCTGTCGCACCAGGTCCAGGTTTCTCATAGTTGCGGGTCCCTCGGTCGTTCCACTGGCAGCCCGGCAGCAGAATAGTCCTGCCCTCCTGCATGAAACGGGTTTTCTGAAAATGCAGAACTTTTTAGGCAGGAACTACCTTTTGTTTGATTATATTTGCGGGAGTCGGTGGTTCGTTGATTTGGGGAGTTCCGCCATACCTCCATGTAGTGGGGGAAGGAAGCTATCCCACTCTTGACTTTCGGGTTTTTTGTTGAAATCTAGGGTTTACTCCCTCACAGAGGTAAGCACACGCACCGCAGTCCAGTGTTACACGTTTACACCTACAAGGAGGGAGCTACAGGGAGGCCAGAGTGGGACAGGAACACGCAGGAGCCCCTGATCATGTAGGAGAGCTAAGGGGACTCTTCACCGAGAGGACGACATTTGGGGTGACCCTGGAAGAGGAGTAGGAGGTCCCCATGAGGCGAAGGAAGGAGTCGTTTCAGACCCAAAGAGCAGCTGGCATCAATACGAGAGTACATGTTACATAAATCATGTATCTTTATTTTTTCGTTTACGGTTGTCCCAAATTTTCCCCCTTTGCCCTCCTCTGCCTATATATTTTTTTTAATTTGAAATTCCAAAGAGTTTTTAATTTTCCTTTTGCCCTCATGCTGAAATCTGTGCAACATAAAATGCACTATTTTTAAGTGCACAAGTCCCTGGCATCGAGCAGTCACCCGCTGTGCACCCATCGCCACTGTCCTCCCCCGGCACGTTCATCTTCCCACGCTGCACCTCCGTCCCCATCAAACGCCCCCTCCCCGTCCGCCTCTCACCCCGTTCCCGGCTCACCTCGACTCTGTGTCCCCCGGGGGCCTCGGGTGAGTGGGACGAGACAGTATGGATCCTTTTGTGTGCGGCTTCTTCCGCGGAGCGTGATGTTGTCAAGGCTCCTCTGTGTGGCAGCCTGTGGCAGCGCTTCGTTCCGCATGAAAGTCTGAGTCACGCTCCATCGCTTGCGCGCCCGCGTGGTGGCTCTCCGACCACCGTCCACAGACACTGGGTTGCTCCCACTGTCAGCTCTTGGGCATGGCGCCACGGTGACCACGGGGTCCTGGAAGCTGTTCGAGCTCCGTCTTCTGGGGGGAGCCCCAGAGGGGGAATTGCTGGGTCACATGGGAACCGCTGTGCCTTTCTGAGGAACTGCCAGGCCGTTTCCCACAGCGACTGCGCCATCTCACAGCCCCACCCCCGGGGCACAAGGGCTCCTGTGCCTCCCCATCCTCACCAACATTGTCCTTTAACGGTTTTGAAAACTGCCAGGCTGTGTGCTGTGGGAAATGTATTCATTGTCGCTACATTAACAGTGGCCTTTTGGTAGCCAGGGTAAGTAAAAGCATCCCCGCGTCATCGTCCGGGATCGTTGGCCTCTGTCTCCCAGTGTGCACAGCACAGAGGGGACTCCAGGGCAGGCCCCTGTGGCAACCCAGCGACCCCACGACAGTCGGTGGGAAATGAATCCACGTAAGCGCGCCGCCTGCGTGCTTCCCAGCCTTGGCAGCATGGTTTTCTGTCTCCCCGCAGCTCCCTGCACGGGCAGCACCTTCTTCTGCCACGGCAACATGTGCATCAACAGCTCCCTGGTCTGCAACGGCGTCCAGAACTGCGCCTACCCATGGGACGAGAGCCACTGCAGAGGTGAGGCCCGCGGCAGGGCCCGGGCCTTCCCGGGGGGAGGCGTCCCGGGTCCTGTCTGCCCTGTGCCGAGGTCGCTGCTTCAGCAGAAACAGAGACCTGTGTATGAATGTTCTTTGGAATGGATCACAGGCCTCTGGGTGTGGTAAAAACAAAGAAAAATACTTATTCTCAAACTCTGCTTTGTTAAGCTGTTCCAAAGTTCATCATAATACTCTTGCCCTTATTCTCTTACTCACTTGTCTTGTGGGGACACCTTATCCTCAGAATTATTTAGAAAGGGACCTAGAGTGTTACTATTTTTTAAATTATATAGAAACACTATTCAATAAAAATCAAAGGATGGATTCGGTCTTACAGTGTAAAGCAGGCTCCTTGGAAGAAGAGCTTGTTTTCAGTTCATAAAATTTCCCAAACCTTTTTTCCATGGGGAGAAATCAGGCTGGAGTGACAGCTGAGTGTCCCCATGCCTGTCACCTGGTCAGGACTCAAGTTTATCTACCTTCTACTCGTCAAGGGCCCAATAAATGTCTCACTATGAAAAGTGAACGAATCTGCTGCGGCTCTCTTAAGGACTTGACCCGAAATATTTCCGGGCAATCATCCCTTCAGAAACAGTGGCCCCGGGCAGCAGGCCTGCGGGGGCCAGTCTGGGCATCCAGTTCTCCCGTGAGGTGGCCGTCCTCAAACCTGCCCTAGAGCAGAAAGCCCGTCGTGACAGAACAAGGGCGTGCCTTCCGGCATTTTCTCCATGCACGTGTTTCATTTGATTTGCACGTTGTATTATTCCTGTGTCTCCTGCGGAAAGAGCTGAGTCCTTTTCCGTTCTTGTCATCCTTCTTGCTATACGATGCGTGGTGAGTTTAAGCAGAAATCGTAATAGGGTTATTTTATTTTTTCATTTTTAAAACCTAAGCGCAACTTGCATTGTCTGCGGTGTATTTGACTCGTGTGTTCTGCTCCACCTGAAAGTGCCTTCCCCAGCCGAGCGGACACTCGTTCCGAACCGTGAAAGCCCCCCACCCGCGTTTTTCTCTTTCTCCTCCCGCAGAGAAGAAGCAGGCAGGCGTCTTCGAGCAGATCACGCGCACGCACGGGACCATCATCGGCGTCACGTCGGGGGTCGTGCTGGTCCTGCTCATCGTGTCCATCTTCGTGCAAGTGAAGCAGCCTCGGAAGAAGGTCATGGCCTGCAAGAGCGCCTTCAACAAGACCGGGTTCCAGGAGGTGTTCGACCCGCCGCACTACGAGCTCTTCTCCCTGCGGGACAAGGAGCTGGCGGCCGACCTGGCCGACCTGGCGGAGGAGCTGGACGGCTACCACCAGCTGCGCCGCACGTCCTCGGCCTCGCGCTGCGTGCACGACCACCACTGCGGTGCGCAGGCCCCCGGCGGGAGCGGCGGGAGCAGCGGCGGGGGCAGCAGGGCGGGCAGGACCAACCTGGCGGCCGTGGAGCTGCCGTTCCGCAACGACTTCGCGCAGCCGCAGCCCATGAAGACCTTCAACAGCACCTTCAAGAAGGGCAGCTACTCGTTCAAGCCGGCGCACGAGTGCCCCGAGCAGGCGCGGGAGGACCGCGTGATGGAGGAGATTCCCTGCGAGATTTACGTGCGCGGCCGGGAGGACTCCGCGCAGGCGTCCATCTCCATCGACTTTTAGCCTCCGGCCGCAGGCGACCCGCGTCCCCAAGGACGCGCGGATGCCCGCGGAGCGCCCCCTGCGGTCCCGGAGAGCGTCCCTTGCGGTCTGCCGAGAGCGCTCCTCGCCTGTCCCCGCTGCGAGGACCTTCCTTCCCAGCCACCTGCCGCCGTGCTGCCGTTTGTGTGATCTCGGGCACTTGATGTGTGCCAAACGAACCCAGGAACGTTATCCGCTTGGTGAGAAAACACTAGCCGCCTGCTGCTTGGTGTCCTGGAAGCACCACCGCTAGCTACCAGATGGCATCTGAGGGTCCAGCGACAGGAACCTACTCTCTCTCTTTTTTTTTTTTTTTTTTTTTTTTTAAGATTCTGTTTTATTTTTACAGAGGGAAAGGGAAGGAGAAAAGAGAGAGAGAAACATCAATGTGTAGTTGCCTCTCGCACACCCCCTACTGGGGACCTGGTCTGCAACCCACGCATGTGCCCTGACTGGGAATCGAACTGGTGACCCTTTGGTTCACCGGCCGGCACTCAGTCCACTGAGCCAGGTCAGCCAGGGCAGGAACCTACTCTTGATGGACAGGGCTTGGTCAATATTTTGATCCCGCAATAAGTTTAAAGATAAGATTTTTCTCTACCTTCCTTTTATTTTTTTCCTTTCAATTTCATGGGTTGCGTAAGCCAGAGATTTTACCATTTCACTTTCTTACATCAGTGCATGTGGCGTAAGGGCCGCATGTATTTCCACATGGGCGTTTGCTCCAGACTTTGTCAAATACACTCGTTACCATGGTGAGCGCAATTAAGACGCAGAGTTGAGCTTCCTCCATCTGTTTCTTCCTAATTTCTAGATTGTTCCCTTCTAATTACTGGACCCTTAGTCTTTATTTTCTGTAAGAAGCAGATGATATGATGTGATTTATGGCCTTGAAGTCTATATTTTGTCTTAGTTATAATACAAAATTTCACAGTTCTGGGATGTATGTGCCCTTGCCAATTATGACTAAAAACTTGAAAAAGATGAAAACTTCTAGAAATCCTTTGAAATTTCCCAAATTTCGTCACAGTCAGTGGTAGCCCATCCATTCCTGTCAGCAAAGTCACACTTAGTTCATTTTTGGAGAGACTGGTGATTCTGTTTATTTCCAGCGGTTCTCATCAGCAGACATGTTTCCCGTGATTTTTATGAAACGATTACTTAACTCCTTTGTATTCATTTATTTTGTAGCGTACGGTACCCCAGACTGTCTGGAAGTTCAAGGAAAACTCCCACAAAACTGTAGAAGCCTTTACATCACTTCTTACTTGGGACAATACATTTCTCTAGGTTTTAACCAAGAATAACAATTTCCACTTTTTTTTAAATGCACTTTTGACCTTTTTTTTTTTTTTTAGTGGTATAGAAACAATAATTTATAAACGTGATGCAAAAATTCATTGTGCTTTTTCAGACTTTTGATATCATTTGATCCTGGACAAACTTGATGAACTCAAGATGCAAGCCCGACGTGACAGATTTCTGGCGGTGTTCCCACCAGCAGCTTGGTGTGCAGACTGGCTCTGAGGGGAGCGGACCCTGTAATTTACTGTAAAGGCCTTCGTCACGTGTACATAAGCCCTTCGTGACCTTTGGTTACCGCATTTGGTTTATGCTACAGATTTTCACTGTGTGATATTTATTGTTCTACACCACTGCCCAAACCTATTTATACCTTGTTACATGATTCTTCAATCATGTTATTTGTGGCGCTGAGGTTTTGGATCTTGGATGTGGAAAGGAATCTGTTTATTGAATTATAACTAATTCAGACATGCCATTCAAGCAGGATACATTCTCATTTCCTTTGTTTTTGTAGTAAATTCTCAATGAATTGAGAAATTGAAATTTCACTGGATTTTGTTAATTCTTTTAAGTATCACATCTGTGTTTTCTCAGATTAGTGGAAACTGGAACCTTAAATGATACATATATAATACTCCTTCAAAATGAGTTTTATTATCACCTTTTTTACTTTTTAAAAAGTGTATGCTATCCAGAGGACAGGCAAACATGCACATGGTGTATATTTGTGATCTGAGGACTTTTTTAGGTCAGCATAATTTCTCATTTCAAAAATGCAACTTTGGAAGCTGAGAAGACTTCATGAATGTAGTATTCGATAAATGATGAGCCAGGGCCAGGCGAGGTGGCTCAGCAGCTGTGCGGAGTAGGCCTTTTAACAGTGACCTTGTCAGCCCATGTTGGGACAGCATAGTAAGTATTTCACGACAGCTGATCTCCTTCACGATGCTGGAAGGGAAATGAACGTATTTCTATGTAAAATATAATAATATCCATTATAAAAACAGCTGTTCTCCATCTCTAACGTCTAAACTAGAGTGGAAAATAATACAGTGTGCTGAACTACGTTATCGAGAGTCACTGTAACTTTATTTTTGAAGTTCGTGCCGTGTGCGACACGGGCAGGAAGGGGCCACTCAAACACCGTCTGTCAGGAACACACCGTACGTGAAAACAGCACAGCACAGCGAGAACCAACGAAATGGTCTCTGCTTTTCGGGACGGCAACCCCGAACACCTGCTGAGGCGGGTGTTCTCTTCATCTAAAGAAAGAGAGGGTCTTTAGCCTGGAAGTCTTTCCTCAGAATTTAAAAAAGACGCAAAATGCAGAGAGAGGCCCCGTGGCACAGCTGCTTGAGGCCAGCGCAGGCAGGTCACAGTGCGCTCTGTCCTGCGGGGACAGAACTGAACAACCAGTGGCCGGCAGCTAAGCCGGCCTGGGACCGCCCTGGGGCGCGTGCCTTCGCTGACCGAGAGATGGCCACCTGCTCTCCTTCTGCTCCTCGTCGGCATCCAGCAGTCCACGCTGGGAAGAGACAAGAACTCATAAACATGAGGCATGATCACCTGCGTCACGCTAATTGTACATAGAGTCTTTTACCTTTGAGAACTTTTCCAGCTGTTTACTGAAGTAAAAGCCATACATTTTACTAGTGGGAGGGGCCAGTCAGCCATCCGGCGGGAGACTGTGCACCCTTCGCAGACGCCTCGGCACCCAGCCTTGATGTGCGGGAGGATGTGCGGGAGGACGTGCCAGTCCAGGGGACCCCTTCCACACAGGAGCAGCGCTCACCAAGCACTGTCAGTCTTCCTTCTGTGGCACAGTGGACCCCGCACGTCCCAGGAAACCTGATGACACCCCCCCCCCATGTCTAACATGTTTAGGACCAAAGTGTGAGGTTGCTTTTGCGGGGGTCAAGGTCTACTTCTGAGCGGTCGTCCAGATGCACTGATGTCTCACAGGAGCGCAACACCAGGTGAGCTGGGACAGGAAAGGCCCAGCCTGGTTTCGGGAAGTGATTCTCAGTCCAAGGAAGGACGCGTTCCCGCAGGATGGCGTCTGCTGCGTTGTTCGTGTTACATTATTTCAAGAATTGAAAAGAATGTGTCTTGGACCTGACTCACCAGACTGCTTAGAGGGAATCTTGAGTTTTGGGTTTTTTAAGATCCAAGAAAGAGGGTCGGTCCAACCTCATGGCCGAGGAGGCTGAAGCCGGAGAAGAGAAGGGCACCGCGTCTCGGAGCAGGTCCCCTTGCATTCCGCCGTCTCCCTGCTCCACGTCCTAGAAGTCAAGCGGTTTCAAACAGCGGCCCCGATGGTCCGTGTGAGCTTGTCGTTCTGACTTACAGTGTAATCTATCTTGTAACCGCTTTTTATCAAAGCATCATGTTTTCCTTTTTTCTCTTTGCCTACAGAAACTGTGTCATTCTACAGTGTGTGTGGCCAGGATTTCTTGGCACTTACAAACGCGGCAAGACAATTACTGTGAATTCTTAATAAAGCAATGTTTGTTAACAATTATAGACTTGACTAGAGCGTCAGTGCTTGGGTTTTGTGATCTTTTTTAAACGTAGAGGAGACAGTGTATCCTCTGGAAATTAAGCACCTGTGTGCTGTGTGTCTTGAGTTTGGAGAATGATTTGAGTTCGGAGCCATCAGTTTGAGCTCCCAGCAAAGTCAGTTGTCTGTGTTTTATATGCCTCTGCTGATAGCAAATTCAAAATGCTGAATTTGCCTTTCCTTGGTAACTTTTTGATATATTTCTGTGACTGGTTTAAGGACAACAAAAGCCCAAGACACTAAATGACTGGGGTGCGTGTTTAGTACGGACTGCCTTGAGAAAGTTTTGTTTTGTTTTTTAATAATGAATTTTCCTTATAAAGATGAACTTCCAGACCATATGAGAATTCTCATATGCTAATCTTGGATCTGACACTTCACAGTAAAGAATTTGCCCCTGAACCTGAAATAAAAACTCGTGTTTTGATTATCTTGCTGGCCTTGGTTTCCAAAGTCTCGAGAAGTGGCCAAGAATCCTCACTTCCTTCAAAGAGCCAAGTTGGCATTTCCTATCTAGAAGCTTCCAAAGTAAAATAATTGTAGTTCTGATATATATATATATATATATATATATATATATATATATTTTTTTTTTTTTTTAAGCAGCCTCAGGCTTCTGCATTGAAAGCCATTTGAAGTTTTCAAATCTTCAAGTGAAGATGAACTTTTAAAAAAAGGAGTCAGTCTTCAGTTTCCTGCAGGATGTAGTCTGCCACGGCGACTCACTGAAGTGGGATCCCGGAGCGAGCGGCTGTCACCGCATGCTGTCCTTGGGAGCTGCAGAGGGCACCGGTCACGTGGCTTGGGATGGATGAGTGGCCCCCATCAAAGGTGTCCACTGAGGAACCAGCAGAGAGAGGCCAGAGCTCCTGGGGTTTTCAGTCACCCAGACACAGGCCGCGGGGCAAAGGAAAAAGAAAGAAAAAGGCAGTCAGCGCGGGTCTGTCCCCGCGAAGAGTGATGGAGCAATTTCCCTTTGTGTTATTTAGGATCCAGAAACAGCTTTTACCAGGGAGTGCTCCCGCTGTCCAAGCTTTGTCAGGCTCTCTGCGGCCTGGCACCGCAGGCCGCTGAGCCGGCCCGCGCTTTATTGAAACATTGCCAGGGCTGCTGACGGCTGGAAGGACTTTGCATCACACGTCTCGGTGTTCAGCCAAGCTTTTCAAGTCTGGCTCCCTTCTTCCATGCCTAGCTTGGTGCTACTGTATTAAGGGGTGTATCACAGAAGTATTCACACATTTTGAACCAAAAAATAGCCATGTGAATCACAGGGGGAGGGGGTTCTTTCCATACGAAGGAGTTACTTCTCTCTCTGTTATGGGTAACAGAGGGTGTGGCTCCAGGAACCTGCCTGAGGGACAGATCTTGAACTTGCTGCAAGGGGCTCGGATACATAGTCTCCGCCCTTCACATTGAGCCATGGGGCAGCCTCACTGCTGGGGTAGTTAATTCTTTATAGCTGTAAAGAGAATAGCCCTGGCCGGGTGGCTCAGCTGGAGTGTCGTCCTGCACACCAAGAGGTTGCAGGTTCGATCCCCAGTCAGGCACATACAGGAGGCATTGATGTTTCTCTCTCTAAAGTCAAGGAGAAGAAGGGGAAGAAAGCTGTGTTAGGAGGCTCCTAAGGTGGCTCCCAGTCACCGCTGCCTCCCCGTATTCACGATCTTGTGTTAGCTCCTGCCCTTGACTGTGAGCTGGACTGAGTGACCTGCCTCTAATGCACAGAATATGGCCAACATGACAGGTCAATTCTGAGATTACCTGACAGAGACCTGACCTCTGCCTTGCCTCCCCGCTGGTACCCATGCTTTCCTGCTCTGAGATGCTCTATTGAGAAGCCCAAGTGACAAAGGGGACTTCCAGCCCACAGGTCCCATGGCGTGGAGACCATCAACCAAATTGCACGTGAAGAGCACTTTTGGGGCACGGAGTGGGGTTCTCCAACTGGAGCCCCGAGGTGACCTCAGACGACACGGTGATTGCAGCCTATGGAAGCTGGCACACTGCTCCCAGACTACCCACACAGAAACCCCAAATAGTGGGTGTTGTTTAAGCTGCTAAATTTGGGGGTCATTTGTTACACAGCCCTGGGTAACCAATACACAGCTGGAGAAGGACAAGCGGATGTCTCATTCCACCCCTGGAGTAAAAAGGCAGCTGACAGAGATCTAACATCACGATGCTTCCTGTTGGCAGAAATGCTACCCAAGCAGCGGGCGCGTCACCTTCGGTCCAGCAGCAAGGACGACAGGAGCTGGTCCTCCTCCTCCCGTGAGCCCGGCAGCTGCTCTGGCCTCCCGGATGCAAGTAAAAGTATCTCCATCCATTCTCTCACGCATAGCAGAAAACACGGAAATTTGATTCTGCGTTTGATGTAACTTAGACCACAATTAAGTCCCAACTCCTGAAGTCTTTTACGTCACTCACCAAGTCTCCTTTGAGTAAAATGACATTATCTCAAAGTGAATGAAGGTCAAAATTCTATCGGCTTCTCCTCGGCTTTGCCCCGATTCGGCAGACATCGCTCCCATTTCTCAGCCCTCAGTCCCCCGGGCTGCAAAGCTGCTTACACCTGCATCGGTTCTCCACGGGGAAGGGCAATGCTGGGACCACTGAGTAGACACGTGGAGGGACTGCCCCCCAGGAAAGAAACAAGCTATTCGTGTCCACAACTCACCCTACCCCCCAGGTGAGAAGTATTTGCCAAGACATTACAAGAGATTTTCTGCTGTGATTAAAAGAAAAAGAAAATTTCCTGGAAGATGATGCTCTTTTTTTGGCTTGGCTGGGCTTCGTTCAAAATGATCAAAAAACCAACTCAGGAAAGTCGGTCTTGCTGCAGTTGTTTCCAATGGCTGACTGAAAACCACAGCTACCTGCTCGAGAGACAGAAGTGCCCCTTCCGTGGTCTCTCATTATTTCGTTGTTCCTTAGAAGCTGCTGGGGCAGACTGCATCTGACCCTGGGGGTTATCATGGCCTTCTCAGTCCATCCTTTCCTGGCTTCAGCCGGCAGGCCTCCGCCTCTAGAAACAGGATGGTGCCCGCTGCCTTGGGAGCTCCGCCTTGGATCCTGATCTCTGCCAGACAGGCCCCCAGTGCATGTCCCGCCCCCGATCCTGCCTTTTCTGACGGCCACACGGCTCTTCACTTCCTTGTGCGGGACTGAGGACGCCGCCTTCCCACCGGGGGCTCCTGGAAACCACCCCCCCATCACTCTGAAACGGCCACACCCACCCACCGTGGTCCCAAACCCTCCTTGTCCTGCCGTCCTGCCTCCTTTCCGCGGGGTCCCCTCCATGCCTTCCCTGCACCCCCAAATCTCACAGTGTTTGTTAAGCAGACACTACACCACCAAACCAAGTTTCTGAAGAAACTGCCAAGTTTGTCGACGAAAAATGAGGGGACGTCCCTGAAGGGTGCAGCTCAGCGATAGGCAGAGGGGCGCACAGAGGAACGGCCTTGCTCCAAAGCCGCGTCCTGGAGGCTGTGCCTGGGGATGCTTGTTCCTTACTTTTTTCTTCTAATTGAATTTATTGCGGTGACATCGGTTAATAAAACGACGTAGGCTTCCGGCGTCCAGTTCTACGGCACGCCGTCTACACCAGGACGCTCGTGCCCGCGGGCGCCCTCACCTCGGGACCCCGAGGCACAGCGGGCGTCTCTCAGGCGCCGCAGGCGGCGAGAAGGTGACTGCGCCTCGCTGCAGGGGCGCGCGGGGCGCGAGCTCTGGAGAGCTGGGCGGGGGTCTGCGCTTGCAGGCGGAGCCGAGCGCGCGCGGGCGCAGCGCCGGAGGGGCGGCGGCGGCGTTTCAGGACGGCCTTCCCGCGGTTGTCCGAGAACTGGGCACAGGCCACTGTCGAATACGAATGTGCCACCGGCGAGGGGGCAAGAGGCGGACACGGCTTCCTTCTCAGGCGGCTTTGTGCTCCCTTTCTTGGAGGTGGACAAACTGAACGCCGCAAATTAGGTCCTGGAAGCTTCTGCTCCTCCACTGCGGGCAAAATCACCCCGCGGTCGGTCGCGCTCCTGCGTTTATACCACAGGGTTTCTGCCTCGCGTGGTTGGCAGAATGGCAGAATAGCACTTCCTTTTTAAACCAGAGGGGAGAGGGAGAAAATCTGATTTGAACAAAATAATAAAGTTTCTTACCCTAAAGAATGGGCTGTCTCACTCTGGCTGGTGTGGCTCAGTGGGTTGGGTGTCCTCCCACAATCAGGAAGGTCACAGGCTCAGTTCCCAGTCAGGGCACATGCCTGGGTTGCAGGCCAGGTTCCCCGGGGGTGGGGGTGGGGGTGGGGACATCAGAGGCAACCACACGTTGATATTTCTCTCCCTCTCTTTCTCCCTCCCTTCCCCTGTCTTTAAAAATATACAAAATCTTTATTTAATTGCAAATTAATTAACAGATTGTAGCTGGAGGAAGTAGATAATAAAGGTTAGAGCAGAGATCAATGAAATGGTGAATAGAAAAAAATATCCTTGACCCTGGCCATGTGCTCAGCTAGTTAGAGTGTCAGGCGGATGCACCAGGGGCGGGGCGCATGCAGGAACCAAGCCATGAGTGGGACAAGTCTCTCTCTCTCTCTCCCTCTCCCTCCCCGCCTCCTTCCCCCCTCTCTCCCCTCGTCCTATCTCTCGAAAATAAGTAAATAACATCTTCATGAATTTTGTGAAACTGAAAACTGTAAATATCGGCCGCAGATCTCGCGGCCTTTCTACCGAAGGAAGGACACACCGCGAGGCACATCCCTTGCTCTCCACTCCCTGCCCTGAGGACGGAGCACCAGAGGCGCTCGAGCATCTGTGAGACGCCTGTCAGCCCCTTAGTCCTCGTCTGCTTCCATGATGCTCTCGAGGGAAGTCTGAGAATGCACTGAGATTCCCCCGCCCCCCACCACCCCCAAAAGGCAGTGAGGGCTCACAGGGATAAAACGGCGCATGTAACCCTTGCTGGGCGCACTGGCGCGGAAAGGGACGGAGTCAGAGGGCTGTCTGGGCATGTTCCCGAGGAGGAGGCGGGTGGGCTTCCCAAGCCGCAGGGGTTCGCGCAGGCCAGCAATATGCTGGGAGCCTGTCGTGCCTCTGACAACTACAGACTGGCCCTCTTCCTGCGCTCCCACCGGCCAGGGAGGGCGGCGCAGGCCTCCCCTGGGGATGTCCTGTCCACCCAGGCATGTCCAACAAAACAAAAAAGCCTGGGATGATAGAGGAAGTAGGGTGTGAGCACCACACGATTCACTCCGATCGCTCGGAATAGGCCCGAGCACTTTCCCAGGCTGCGCACCCGGGCCTTTACACCAGGGCACCTCTGCGTGGTGCTGAGCTGGACAGGTAGGGGCCGAACGAGCTGCCGGGAAACCAGGGGACGAAAGGCCCGGTTTCTTCAAACAGCATCCGAGACGCGAGAGGCTGCGTCGCTCTGGATAGGGTGACAGGCGCAGAGTACACCAGCGCTCCCAAAGACGTGGGACAACTCTGGAGGGCCTTGAGTCGGAAACCAACCAGGCCGGGCCCCAGAAGCCTGGGGTTCCCTTGATCTTGCTCGGTGTGCCAGCAGTGCCACCCCCCGGGGGAGAAAGTTCCTCCTCATCAGAGACAGTGCACAAAACTGAAACAGGTCAGACAGCCGCCTCCCCACCTTCACCCCCAAAGCGTTTGTATTAGTCAGGACTCTTGGACTTGAACATAACAACAGAGAAAAGCAGAGATTCACACAGCTCCCACAGCGGGGAGGGACACCAGGACAGCTCCCGTAATCGGAAGTCCCGCAGGACCCGGGGCTGGGCCTGGAACACGACGCTGCCAGGCAGTCTCCGCGTATGCCTGCTTCTCTGGGTCGACTTCTCTCCCTGCGAGCAGACTCCCTCCACGTGCACGTTTACCTCCTTCCGAAAACTTTATTCCAAAGACAAAAAAAAAACCTCCCAAGGACAAACCTAGTGGGCCCAGCCTAGACCGTTTACTGACTACCGAACCCCTTTCTGAGGCCACAGGTCCTACGCAGATTCATTTTTTCCCTCTCAACTTTTATTTTGAGAAGTTTCAAAACTACAGTGAATTGAAGAAATAGTAGAATGTGAATCTGTAAACATTTCACCTAGACTCCTGAATGGTATCATTTCACCACATTGATTTTGTCTCCATCTCTCTGTCCCCCACATGTGTAGATTTCTCTGTTTACCTCCAGATGAAGATACCTTGTATCTCTCTCCCTACACACAGGTATCTATTCTGAGAGCTCCTGGGAGACAGATACAGTTTCCGAACTGCGCCTACCACCCTGCACCGGGCTCTCGGGAGCTCCTGTGCAGGTGGAGGCGGGGTCGCGCCTGCGCTTACGAACAGGTGTGAGGAAGCAGGACTGGGTGCAGGAGAGGCTGAACTTCCTGACCAAGGCCCCGTCTAGCCAGTGGGGAAGCTCAGGATGGAAAATTGCCCTTCAGAGGGCCCTGCATGGCGCCAGGATGGGCTTTAGGTCCCTCCAGGGTCAGAACCTCCTGGTGCTGCCTTGGGAGGGGTGTGACCTAGGCCTGCTCCCTGGTTGCTGCAGAAGGAGTCACCTGCTGGTCACCCTCGGCAGTGAGGCAGCAAGTCTCCCCCACAGAGAGCTGGGTGGTGCACCTCCCTGTCTCCCAGAGCTGGACTTTTCCTTCTTTAAAGTCTGGATCCAAAACCTTGTTGTGCTGAGAAGGCTGTGGGTCATCGAGCAGGGCTCAGCTGTGGGTCCTGCCCGAGCCTGGTTCTCCTCGGGCCTGCACTGGCCCCCGGAGTTCAGCAGGTGGACACCCCAAGTGGGCAGAAAGAAATGCAGCTCCCAGAACAGATCCCTCGCCAACTGTCCACACCTGCCCGGGTCACAGCATCCGTGTCCCACCAAATGCGACACTGAGCCGGACTTGCAGCAGGCGTGAGGAAGAAGCAGGAAAACGAGGGGGGACGCACCAAGTCTCCCTGGCAGCTTACTGGGGTTGCTATGAACTAGCGTCTCTGGCGCACTGCTGAGCCTCAAGCCAGCGCTCGCCCCCATTTCCCTCTAATGCATCGCAGCGAGAGACGCGGCAGACTGCATTTGCTAATTGCCAGCTCCTAAATTAGCCAACCCGGGCCTGCTAATGAATCTCTCCCCTCTGGCTGAAGGCATCGATTCCTTCGTTTTCCAGGGGCCTTGCTGAGGGAGAAGGGAAGGGGCCTGGTGTTTACCGTCCTCCACCCCTCCCCCGACGCCGGCAGCCGTCCTGAGAGGCATCGAGGGGGCTGAATAGGGTCTTGGTAACTCAAGGTGGATTTCGTTTTTTCAGTTTGAAGAAAATCAAATAGCTTGTCTTGGAAGGAAGTAAAAGACCACCGCTGAACTGATGTAAGTTCGCCATCAAGGATTCTCTCTGTGTCTCTCCCTCTTGCTCTCTCTGCATTTCTCAAGCCTATTTATAAATCTGAGTCCCATCAAAAACGAGGCACCTGTTCCTCCTCCCATCCCCCACTGCTCCGGCCCCAGCTCCCTGAGGATGATGGTCAAGTAGAAGCCCAGCCAAGGCTCTGGGCAGTCCATGCCCACCACCCCCACAGCCCCTTTCTGAACGCAGCTGTTTCCTCCTCACCGGACTCTAGGGTCCGCATGCCCAGGGCACCGAGCAGGCCTCCTGCCCCTCTGCTCAGTGGGGTGGGTACTTCACGGCAGGCCAAGAAACCCCTCTGGCGTGCGTGGGCTACAGAGGGTCTTCTGCCAGGCCACTTGCTGATGAAGGGACAGAGCTGAGCGAACCCCCAGCCTTGGAAAGAACAGGAGCTAGGACATCCTGGAGACCTGGTGCCGGGAACAGTATTTGGGGGACACATATCTTCTTGGGGTGATTTCAGAGCAGGTGTTTCCAAACCACGGCACCACGCTCACTGTGCAGCCTTGGGCGACTGTCTTCACCTCTCCGGGTGACCTTGCCCTGAGGCTGGGGGGAGCTGCAGAGCTTCCCTCCCCCGCCCCCCTGCCCAGTTGTGCATCCGTTGTCTGAAATTTAAATTAAATCAGCTGGCACCTCGGATTCCATGTCCAGGGGAAATCAGTATTCCCCTCAGGGCTCCTGGGCCTCCTTGGAGGCGGCTGCTAGCTGGCCACCTCCTGCCCCTGCTTGGGTCCCAGGCTGGAACGAGGGAGCCTCCAGGCCAGGTCTCCATCTTTGCTAAGTGCTAACCCCAACCTGCAGCTCTGCCCCACCCTCCGCACACCCCGTGCAAACAGGGCTGCGGGGAGCAGGTTCACCCTGACAGTCACGGGGTGCCAGACTTGGCCTCTGGGACTGCTGTCCAAGAGACAGGGAGGCGGAGAGGCGGCCCTACCCCAAGGGGACCTGGCAGTGAGAGGCTGGGGCCCCCCTATAATGTTCCCTCCTGCAGGGCAGGCAGTAACAGTGGGCTCTGGTTACCTGCTGGATAATGAAAAACATGGCCACACCTGAAAATAAAAAATTAAAGCCCTGAGGCCTCTAGAATGTTTCACAGGGGACAGACAGAAGTCCTTGTCACTGCCACAAGCCTTTCAGGGAGACCCCCGCTGTCCAAGCGGGAAGGTGGTTTTCTCTTCCCTTTGACTTGGTTTCAGAGCAAAGGCAAAAGGGAAACTCAGCTGGGCTTCCTCCTGGGGTGAGGAAAAGTCATTTCACAGGCCAGCCCGCCCTCTGGTGGCCAGAGTCGGGACCAGCTGTGTTTCCACGGGCCAAACCTTCCTGCCAGACCAGCCCAGGAAGGTGCCCCAGAGGATGTAGGGAGCTGGAGCCCAGCCCCAAGCACGGATCTGCCCTCAGCCTCCCTGGCCACCAGGTGGGCCCCCTCCCCCAAGGCCCCCTCCCCCAAGGCCCCCTCCAGGACCACTTCCCTCTGCAGCCCACGGCCACTCGGTGTCCTGGGTGGTCCTGGCACTTCCCACCCTGTGATGCTGTTGCTACTGAACAGGAGGGCCTCCGGGGGGATCCTGCCAGGTCACAGAGCTCTCTGCAGGGCGTGTGCTCAGGTCCTTTCTGAAAACTAGATCCGCGTGTTTCAGACAAAGCAGAGAAGGCGTCTGTGGGAGGGCCCAGTGCGAGGCCCTGGGTGCTGAAGGCCCACAGGTGCCGAGGGCGGCCCCCAGGGGCCGGGTGTGGCACTGGACAGCCCACAGCCATCTTCATTTCCGATAAACAACAAATACAAAAACATAGTATAAATATGTTCCAAATACCGAATGGTACGTACTTAAACCAAAAATCTCAACTGACGTCCTGTGTTTCTGTTTGCTAAATCCCATAAGGAGCCCATCTGGCCAGGGTGGGGACAGGTCTCAGGGGGGGCTGGGGCAGGGCAGACGCTTGGGACCAGACAGGAGGGTGGCCCTGCCAATGTGACCTGGTTGCCTGGAATTTCCATCTGCATCATGGGTGTCCGAGGGGCGGAAAACAAGGAGAGAGGCAACCTGTTTTCAAGGCTCTGCTCAGATGTCCCCTCCCCACCCTTCTCCCCTGCATGGGAATTTTAAAAAGAATGTATTTTTTTTTTAGATTTTATTTATTTATTTTTAGAAAGAGGGAAAGAGAGGGAGAGAAACATCTCATAATCAATCAGTTGCCTCTCACACACTCTCAGCTGGAGACCTGACCCACAACCCAGCCACGTGCCCTGACCAGGAACTGAACCAGTTACCTTCTGGTTTGCAGGCTGGTGCCCAACCCACTGAGCCACACCAGCCAGGGCAGGACCAGCATAATGGAATTTAAAGAGGAAAAGCTGTCACCAGCAACGTCTGCCTGCCTCGCCAGCGGCTGGTGAAGTGGGAATGAGAACCCAGCCCACCTCAGAAGGTAGGTCATGGATGTAAACACCCTAGAACCAGGCCGGGCAGCAAGGCGGGGCTGCAGAAGTGTGCGTTCTCACCTGGGCAGGTTCTGAAACCCTGCCTGCTAGTTAGTGCCACTGATGTGTTTCCTGCTTTGGTCTTGCACCCCTGCCCGTCCCCACATTCCATGGCCCCTGTAACAGCCCCTGAACACTTGGGGAGACTTCCTTCTCTCCCTGGGCAAGGGCTCAGGCGAGCCCCATGAATGCGACAGGGTATCACACCCTCGGAGAAATGATCCCTGCGGCCCAGTGCCCTGTGACGGTGGCAATGGGATGACCCGTTTATCATGATTCATGGTAATCGCCCTGAACAAGCGTCTGATGGGTCTGACGCCTCTGTATTTGGCCAGAAAGCATCTGAAGCACGAAGCCCCATGAGGCGATCAGCGCCAGCACCATTTCAAAACCTCCTTGCATTTGGAAGCAATTTAGAGTGTCATTTTCGATCTCGCCGATGATCCATCCTCGCGCTCGAGACCTTGGCGCCTGAGATCTCCTGCTCCAGTATCGGGGGGGACAGCCAGAGGCAGCAGGCCGGTCCGGGCAGCGGGCAGCTGGTGGGCACAGGCCCCAGGAATTAAATCCCCAAGGCATGCTGGGTACCCTAAGACTCAGCTGTTCCGGCAGCATCTTGGCACCTCCTGTGTACAGCAAGCCATCAGGGCTAACGGAAATGCCATCCCAAACCGTTCTGGCGTTCCCTCCTTCTCTCCCCTGCAAAGCTGGTAGGGTGCCCCTGCCCCCAACACTACCCTTACCCCTCCCCCTCCCCCCTCCCACTGCCTGTACCCACCTACTACGACGTCCTGGCTGTTCCAGCGCCAACCCTGAGGCTCAGTACTTCCACGACCACCCCGTGAGGCTGTAGTAAATAAGAATCTCTCCAACTGTGATTGGTGCCAAAACAACTGGGTTGAAGGAGTGACAAGTGAATTAATGGGCCAGACGTGTAATTTTCCACGATGACACCCAGAACACGTGCGGCTGCGTTTTCCCACCTTCCGTCTACCTGTTCTGCTGTGGAGGTGCGTTCTTCCACCCGCCCACGCCGAGCGCTGGGAGAGGGTTCCGCGCATGCGCCCTCTGTACACGCGCAAGAGGGCCAGAAAGATCCTGCCCGGGAAGACCTGAAGTCAGGCCGTGAACCTGCAACCTTGACTCACAGCTGGAGCCTGGGCCACCCCCGACCCCGCCCAGGAGGGCTCACAGCCCCTCCACTGTCCCCAGGGCCCCCTGGGGAAACTTCTCTCTTGAGAAGCCAGGACGGTAGGCGCCCTGCGATTCCTTTGCCCTCTGAGTTAATGAGAAAGAATAATAGGGAGGCAATCACTGGGCTGAGGAGACCCGGGGCTGCGGGCCTGGAAGGTCCAATTCATTTATCCTCCGCGTTTGGACACTCGGGTTAACTTTAATGGGGAGAAATCCAGTGTCTCCCTGGAGTCCAGGCACCTTTCTCTAAATAGACCCTGAAACATGCGAGAACGCCTATATCCGCGGTGCCCACTGCTAACCTTTAACACTCCTGGCACTCAGAGCCCAAAACTCCGGCCATGCACCATCTCCATTTTGGGGGAAATTCGTTGTTTTAACATCTACCGGTGAACTTAGGGTTTTATTTGCACAGAAAAAACCATGAAACAGGAACTGGAGATAAGGATGGAAACGGTTTCCGTGTTTACACGCGTGATTTAAGAACGTCCCCCTCCCCCGCTCTCTGCCTGTTGGGGCTGGGGGTGTGGGTGTGGGGAGAGACAAGAGGTCACCCCAATATCGATGGTTTTACACCCTCTGCTCTGCTCCTACTTCCCCCCAGAGAGATGACCGGACCTGCAGGGCCTTCAGCCAGGTGTCCCCCGACTCCCCTGGTCCGGGCCCAGGGCCGGAGGAACAGGGTGAGGGAGCAGCTTTCTGCCTGGGTCAGCTGAGTGGCCCAAGCCTGTCCCGTGGCTTCCAGGAGCCTCAGAGCCCTCTGGGGCCTCCCCCGGCTCTTCCATCCACACCCAAGGGCAGACAGTCCATCTGAGCCTAAGAGCCAAAACTCCAACTGCCTCTCTGCTGGGACGAGTCAAGCTCAGCACATTCAAACCGAATTCAGGTGCGTCCCCCACCTCCCAGGCCAGGAGACAGGTGAGAACCAGCAGTGAGTGAGCAGCCCTGCGGTAGGCCAGCCTGTTCAACTGGTTCCATCCAAGTGCTGTCCCCGCCTTTGACTGGCAGGCCACATGTTTAACCAGGTCCCACCTGAGGTCACCGCAGCTGCCCAGGGTGGCACACACTTCCCCTCCGTGACTCGGCCGGCTTCTTGACCTCTGGCTGGTTGTGGCTGAACTGCATGCCGTCAGGCCCCCGGGAATTCCGAAGAGCACCCTGATGGACCGAGGGAGGGGAGGGCAGCCTCCAGCTGCTGCTGCTGTGTCCCCAAGAGATTCCTGTGCAGAGATCAAATGTCAAAGGTGAGGGTGTAAGAGGTGAGGCCTTGGGGAAATGGTGAGGTCATGGGGGCAGGGCCCCCACGAGTGGGGTTGGTGCCCGCATAAAAGACACCCCAGGGACCTCCTGTGTCCCTGTGGTCCTGCGAGGACACAGCACGGGCAAGGCTGTCTGCGAATTAGGAAGTGGGCTCCCGACAGACACCAAATCTGCCGGGGGCTTGAGGTAGGACTTCTGGGGTCGAGAACGGTGGGGGGTAAATGTCTGCTGTTGAAGTCCTCGGGCCACGGTGTTTCCGTTACTGCAGCCACATGCCCGGCAATGGCCACCCTCTGAGCCAGCCCTTTGAGACGTCCAGCATCTCATTGGTTCACCCCGAAGTTACTTCTGCTGGAGGTCAGGACGCTTACCGGCGTCTAGAACCCTGCTCAAGACCACACAGACCGGATTTAACACCGGACCCACCTGCCCGCCTGCAGCCTGAACTTTTTCTCCAAGATCCAGTGGTCCCCAAAGTCAGGCTTCCTGGGCCCCACCCTCCACCCCTAGTCCGGTACATCTGGGGCCGTTTCCTGGGTGACTCTGGAGACCTACCTAAACTTGATTTGAGGCAGCGTTTAGAGGAGTGGTCCCAGCAAACAGTAGAAAGTCATTAATCCTGCTGAGAAAAGAGAGGAAGGACTCGGGAAATCCTTGCAGAAGCCAAGAGGGGCGGCACTTTCTCCAAGGCTTTCCAGAGAAGGAGGACCCTCCTCAGGTCTACCTTCCCTAACCAAGGACAGACACTTCCGAGTAAACAGCTCCCACTTCTCCCCAGCCAGTCGATAAGTAGCCTCACTTACCCTCCTCAGGGAGAAAGATCACAGAAATCCAGTTAGTGCCATTTGCCAACGACGCCCAAGCGCAGATGAAGTTAAGGGAATATGTCTCCTCCAGGCGCACCAGCGCAGAGCTGATGAGTACTCTCCTGAGAGCCCCCCTAGGACCTCCCCTCAACCCCCAGCCTTTCAAACCCTCAAGAGAAAGGACCCAGCATGGCCGCTCCTCTCAAGAGCATGCTGCACTTTCCCTTTCCCTCCCCCCTCCTCCCCCCACAGGCACGCATCTCCTAAACTCGAAGGGTCCCCATGAGACTTGCAACCAGGGGAACCGTTGGCAGTGGCAGCAGCTCATCCCAGGCTCCCCCCCACCGACCCTGTCCCCAGGGCCCCTCTTTTTCTCTGACTTCCAAATGAGCTCATAGCAGCTTTGCCTGGACTCTCTCCTGTTGCTTTTTTTTTTTATCCTAAGCCCTCCCTTGTTTTCATGTCCCCAGCTTTATTAACGTCCTCCCAAAATCACCTGGATGGTGTGAAATCTCTCCAGCGCCCACACACCACCGGCCCAAGGCAGACAGGCTCCAGCCATCTCTTTCTGGCAGCAATTTCAGTGGACTTCATCCCTCGTGGAGACCTCCCGAAAGAGCATTTTCCAGTGGTTTCTTTTAGAAGAAGAGAGGGCTCCTGTCGCCAAGGCTAACAGTCCTCTGAACTTCTGTGTATTTTTCCAGCCGGGCCTGAGCAGCTTGTTCTTTAGTAGGGAGAACCTGCAAGCCAAAGTCACGGCTAAACCGCAACTAAAGTAATGTCTCCATTACATTGACCTAGAAAGGGTCATTCAAAGCTGCTGTTTGTGCAAGTTCGAGGTCTCGGTCCCGGAATCGCAGGAGAAAGCTGATGACGTCAAGCCTTCCTGATCTAGTTCCTGGGGAGCGTGCTCCTTCCGGCACACTTAAAACGGACGCCCTCGGTCCTAAAGAAAATCTAAAATTTTTTTTGGATTAAAACCAATGTCTTTAAAAATCAAATGATTGAAAATAAACTCAAAGCTTGATTCAGCCTCATAGAAGACGCCTGAAGAACGAGATTCTATTTTCTCATAGTTGAAAGTAAAGAATCACGTCTGGGGCATGTTCATTTCCAGCACAGACACATACATATTAATTACCAGATAACAAGTCACGTGTCTGTCACTAAAGAACTGACTAAGTGAATCATGGTACATCCTCACAACGTATGTTTCTATATTACAATAAAACTTTTACCCCCCAAAAAAGAGGGGGAAAAAAAAGAATGAGGAAAATCTATGTACTAATGTGGATTTTCAGGATTTCTCAGATGACCAAAGTCAGTACAGATCAGTGTATATAGTATCCTGCTTTTCAAGTAACAAAAAGTGAAGATAAGAATGTAAATTTGGCCCTGACTGGTGTAGCTCAGTAGATTGAGCATGGGATGTGAACCAAAGGGTCGCTGGTTCAATTCCCAGTCAGGGCACATGCCTGGGTTGCAGGTCAGGTCCCCAGTGGGGAGCGTGCGAGAGGCAAACACATTGATGTTTCTCTCCTCTTTCTCCCTCCTTTCCCCTCTCTCTAAAAATAAATAAATAAAATATTTTTAAAAGAATTCTCCACCCCCCCCAAAAAGGTTTCCAAACCCAATACTCCCTACCCCTCTTCTCCAGAGCGCACACCAGCATCTGATATGTTGTGTATTTACTTGTGTGTTTACTGCCTGCGTTCCCACTGGGGTGTGGGTTCTGTGCAAGCAGAGATCTGCTCCAGACTGTATCCCCAGCCCTGAGCGTGCCTGACACTTATTGGGCCCATCATTTCTTGAATAAATGAATATATAGACACACTCCCTCCATGCCTTCTTCCCCACACCAATGGTTCAGTAGCTGCACTTACCCAATCACTTCCTCTGCTGACTATACCACTGCACTGTACAAGCCAATGGGAGCTTGACAATGTGACAGCTGACATGGAAGGATGGGACAGGGTGACTGTGCAGCTGTTTGCCACAGACCACCATGCTGCCCTGGGCAGCAAGGAACTTAGACACTATCCAGTGATCCAAACCCCATTTTTTCCTCCCCAGCACACCACCAATCATCAGTTCTGCAATCCTCATATCCTCAAAATGAGAGCCCTGAGCACCTTCTGTACCCCCTGAAAAATATCGTAACTGGGGTCACCTGCTCTGCACATTCCAGATCAGTTATAAAAAAGGCAGAAGTGAAACTGCTGTCTGACCATATATCCAGGGCTGGTGAAAGGAGTGGAGTCCAAGGTTCTGTATTGCTAGTTGTGAATGCTGTAAATGTGCTTAAAACTATTACAGTTCAGCCCTGGCTGGTGTAACTCAGTGGATTGAGCGCGGGCTGCAAACCAAAGGGCCACCGGTTTGATTTCCACCCAGGGCACATGCCTGGGTTGCAGGCCAGGTCCCCATTGGGGCCATGTGAGAGGCAACCACACATTGATGTTTTTCTCCCTCTCTGTCTCCCTCCCTTCCCTTCTGTCTAAAAATAAATAAATAAAAATAAAATCTTTAAAAAATTAAAAAAAAAACTATTACAGTTCATCCACTCCCTCCCTAGCCCTTATGCACCCCCTCCCCACCTCCACCCCCGCAGTGACACAAAGACACCGCATTTTGAAAAGGAATTGAACAGCAGCGAGCCTGGCAGAAATCTGAGATCGCTGCAGCCTCGAACTTGAAATCTTTGGCCGAGCCAGATGCACCATGACTCAGCATTTCCCGGGGCCTGAGCCACCAAATGAGGTCACGGTCTCGTTCCCTCCGTGGCATTAGCTAAATTTGGAGCTAAAATAAATGAGCTGCCTTAAAAACACGAAGTCGGTGACTGACACATTTCAGTGCTGACGCTGGTAGGTGTGACTCAGCACGTGAGGACAGGGAGGAGGAGTGTGTCGCCGAAGCGCCCTGGGCTGTTCTAAAATAACTTGGTGACCTACAGAATGAGCCACTAACAACGCTGACTATAGCCAACACTCAGAAATGGACAAAGTCTTGTAAATAAGTGAAGACAGTAAAAATTTGAACTGGGTGACCGGTTTTGAGTGAGGTAAAAAATAACTTAGAGCTAGGGATGGAATTTCCCCAGCTGCCTTTCACTAGGGGATCAGAAGCCCATGTTAAACCACATGAAGGGGTTTCCCCTTGGGGAAAAAAAAGGAAAAAAAAATGAGTAAAACAGAAAGAGATTAGGAAAGTCCAGCCCTTTTTGACTCTTTATGGCAGAGAAAGAGAGAAACTGTGTGAAGGTCACTGAAGGAGAGGCACGTTGGGTAGGACTGGAGGACCACGCGGCGGAAGAGAATGTGCTCATTTTGACAAGCATGGAGCCCTTGAGAACGGAGACCACGAAAAAGGACAGAGGCCAGTCCACACAGGATACGGAGGAAACTGGGGAATCCCACGGCAGGGGTTGGGGGGGGAGCCAGGAATTGAAATGGATGAAGACAATGAACAGAGGTGTGGACACAGCCTACTACAGGCAAACGAAGAAAAAACAAAATGGCTAATCCTTAGTTTCAGCTCCTGTTTTCTAATTACTCTCTAGGTCTTAACTCTTTAACCCTCAGATAAGCCAGTGATATAAATACTAACAAATCCTGCTTTACAGGTGAGGAATCAGCCTTGGAAAAGTAGCTTGCCCAAAGTCACGCTAGTAATGCATGGCTGAGCCAGCGTAGCAACCCACTTGCTCTAGGTCCACCACATCTCAATGCCACTGCTTCTGAGCAGCTCAAACCCTGAGGAGGAAGTGGGGAGACTGAAATTGTTGAGGCCTCTATGACAGCCCCAGCCAGGCTTCGTGGGGCACAGAATTTCCCCCCAGAAACCTACAGCCTGTTCATGGAGTTCAGTTCACACCAAAATCCCCTTGAAAGAGCACATCAGACTTGTCCTTAAAAAGCACAGGCTGAGGGTGGTAGGCCTGGCTGGTGTAGCGCAGTGAATTGAGCGCGGGCTGGGAACCAAAGGATCCCAGTTCGATTCCCAGTCGGGGCACATGCCTGGGTTGCAGGCCAGGTCCCCCATGGGGGCCACGTAAGAGGCAACCATACATTGCTGTTTCTCTCCCTCTCTTTCTCCCTCCCTTCCCCTCTCTCTAAAAATAAATAAATATTAAAAAAAAACAAACCACAGGCTGAGGGTGGTGGGACTCCAGTGAGAACGCAGTACTTACTCACCAGGCTGTGGGAACCAGGGATTGGTGCTGAAAGAGCAACATTTTGGGTGGGGTTTGAGGGGAAGGAAAGAAAGGGGAGAAAAGGGTATTGTCATTTCACATCGATACCCCTCCGGGTTCCCAGGATACATTGGCAAGCTCCTCAGCATGGTCCCCCAGGCCCTCCACAACTAGGTCCTAAGGAATGCCGAGGAAGGGAGATGACCCTGTCCTGAGACACTGGTCTTGACTACCCACCAGTTCAGGTGCCAAAGGATCGGAACATCCTATTTTTTGTGTGTCCATAAATCTCCACTGGGTTGAATGCAGGAACTATGGCTCATTCTTCTGTAACTCCGCCCCCCCCCCCAGTCCAGGGGGCGGGACGTCGCGTCTCATGGTAGGGACACACCATTTTCTGAAGCCAATGTAAATCAGTGGGCACCAACACGGGCACTGTGCACCCCGTCAGGCTGCCTCACACCATCTATACCTCTACACCGCCAGTTAGCTCATTTTTTTTTTTAGGATTTTATTTATTTTTGGAGAGAGGGGAAAGGGAGGAGAATGAGAGGTGGAGAAACATGGATGGGTCACCCCTCATACACCCCCAAGCAGGGGCCTGGCCCACAACCCAGGCCTGTGCCCTGACTGGGACTCGAACCAGCAACCTTTTGGTTTGCAGGCTGGGACTCAACCACTGAGCCACACCAGCCAGAGCTTAGCTAGTTTTAAAGTTCTCAAGTTAGAGACTTAATCACGTGATCCGGATCCAACAGGTGGCCCTCGGTTTGAACAGAGAGGCTGCAAATCAATCATAACAGACGTGAAACAGTTGTAAAGAGCTAAGTGTGGACCAGGAATTTGACGGTGTCAGTGTAAGAAATTTTCAGAGCTGTAATGTTTTTATGAGTTTATTGGAGCCAAACGGACAATTGCTGGGAAGCAAAATCTCAACAGATTGAGAATATGCGCCCAGAAACAGCAGTTTTACTGCTTATTTTATGCATTACAATCAAAGGAGGCAGTGTAAGGGGGTTGCATGAAATTCATTGGTTAGGGAGGCTAGAGAGCAAAGCCAAGAAATCTCTGGGATTGGATAAAAAGTGAAATAAATAGAGACATACTTCTTTTATATAGGTGGGTATGGGGTAGTTAGGTTACAATTAACAAGGTAAGAATCCAGGGATTTGTGGTCTCTGCTCTGGTTTGGTGGTTGCACTTTAAGGGGGTCCAGGAAAAAAAACTAAATTACTTTCATATTGTAAAGGTATGTTATCAGGTACGTTATTATGGATGCAAAAAGACAATAGGCTTAGTTAAGATAAAGATTGACCCTTGTTTGGGAAAGATACTGGCCTAGGACGTGACCACCCGCCATGAACTGCTTTTGGTCAAAAAGTTTTCATTTCAGACCACCCCATGTAGCTACTTTGGGTCTCTGAGTGTGTAAGGCCAGCCACCAGGCCTCCCCTGAGCTTGTCAGGTTTAGTGTGTATGTCGCCCCTTTTCTTCACAGAAGCATTCATTCCATTAAGTGTGATGAATTACACCTTACCAAGTCATCTACTAGGTCAGGGGTCCCCGACCTCCCTCAGGCGCGGACCAGTACCCTCCGAGCCTGCCAGGACCTGGGCCCCACAGCAGGTGAGCTTGCATGCAATGCGCTTGCATCATCCCGAAGCTGTGCCCCTCACCCCGGCCGTGGGAAAACTGTCTTCCAGGAAGCCAGTCCCAGTGCTGTATTAGATGGTGCACGGAGGGTGTTTTCCCTTAAACTAGCAGTCAAGTAGTGTCGGGGGTCGGCGGAACAAAGTCCGTGGCACGTGAGTGTCGTGCTCTTGGATGTAACTGACTCGTTTTGGCGACCGTTTGGAAATACCCTGGTGTAAAACGCACGCGACAAACGGGTGGTGGTTTTCCACCCAAGTCCGAGGGAACCGGACGCCACGGATGTCCCGGACCTGGGGCGGTGAGGACGACCCGCGAGCCGGGGCGGCCCCGCAAACACCTCCAGCGGGAGCCGACCTCCCGGTAGCCCCCGCGGTCCGCTCTCAGGGTACGCGCCAGCCCGGCCGCGAACTCCTCGCCCGCTACGTCACCAGCCCCTCCCCCCGGCGGCCGCCTCCAACGCAGGGGGACGGCTCCGCGCCGTGACGTCACGGCGCGACGTGCGCCGGGTCAAAGTGTAACCCCGCCCCCCGCTTCCCCCTCGCTGTCTCCTCGGCCTGCGCTGCTGCCGCCGCCGACGCCGCTCCGTCAGCTCCGCCGCCTTCCTGCCCGAGCGCTGCCCGGCCGGCCGCCATGGCGAACGTGGTCGACACGAAGCTGTACGACATCCTGGGCGTCCCGCCCGGCGCCAGCGAGAACGACCTGAAGAAGGTACCGGGGAGCGAGCCGGCCCGGCGGGGTGTGAGGGCGCGGGCCTGCGCGGCCGGGACGGCCAGGCCGCTCTCAGCGGCGGCCTGCGAGCCGGCGCCGGGTCCGGGCTGGGGGCGGCGGCGGCGGCGGCGGCGAGACCCGCCGGCTCGGGGCCGCGCGCTCTGGCCTCTCCTGACCTTGGGCCGTCGGCCCCGCCCGCCCGCAGTGGCAGCAAACACAACCCACCGCTGCGCACGCGAGACGGAACGCTTCCTTCCTCCCGCCCCCGGCGGGCGCCGGGGTCACCAGCCTGGAAAAACTGGTTGGACCGAGGCGCCCGGCCCCGAGAGAGACGTCCACGCCGCGGACGCCGGCGCCGCGTCGGGCGGTGTCGCGGACGCCCGCCGGGGCTGCGGGGCAGGGGGGGTGTTTCCCGGGAGCCGGGCGCTCCGCCCTCCCTCCCTTCGCGGCGACCGGGCGGCGTGGGGTCAGTGTTTGGGCGCATTGTCTGGGCAGGTAATCTAGAGGTTATGCACCCGCTTCCGGAAGAAGCGTGGGTCCCAGCCAAACACCTGAGTGTCCGCCGACTAAAAATAAGTGGAAGGCCTCACTGTCGCGCGCTGCGGAGCTGCGAGGCTGACAGCGCAGGATTTCGCAGCCCCGGAGGCAGGTGGTGACACCCCAGGGCATTTTCCCGGGGCCCGGAGTAGCCGCACCGCGAGCGGAGGAAACGAGGCTGCTGCTCTGGCGGCGGGACGCGGACAGTTGAGCGTAGAAGGGACTTCCTGTTACCTCGCCGGAAATGCCGGTCTGTTATATAATTCCCGGTCCGTGAGTGAAGCCCGAGTGCAGTGCAGCTCGGCTGCCTGGACTTCGCTTCCCTCGCTGAGACCCCAGCTTAGCCCCCACGTGAAAGTAAAGCCTGGTCCGAGAGCCCCTCTTGGCTTTTTCCTGGCGTTGCACCTAGAGGAGCCGTCGTGAGCAGGGATTCTTCCCTTGGCTTCATTTTTTTTTTTTAAACTCGTTTATTTGTATCCACTTTTAGTGATACGCTACGAAGACACTTGGCATACCGTCATAGCTACTTTAAAAGGGAAGACTTTTCTTCTGCATAGTGTCTGGCTGTGTAAACTACTGACGGAAAGAACACAGTATGCAGCCATGCCTCCTTGGCTTAATTTTTCCTTGTAATGCCTTGCGACTGTAAAGCTGAAGGAGCATTTCTCTTTAGAGTTGGCTGGAGTCCTCTTGACCCGGTTCCTGGCCATCAAAGACGTTTGACCATGGTGAAACCACGGAGTTTTTCCATGTTTGGTCTTTGTCTTTGGTTTTGTTTCATTGTCTATCTGGCTTCTGGCAACCAGTTTTTGAGGGTAAAGGCTGTCCGCTTTGTTGTATCAAAATAGCGAGTTAACAGCGTCCAGGTGGGAAAGCCCAGCAAATGAGAGGTTTTTTTTTGGAAGATTGTAATTTTAGAGCATTGCTTCTCAGAAAAGTGGTTATTAAGGTAGTACTGACAAATCTTTAAACCAGTCTTTGTATATGACCTCTTTTTTTTTCTTCTTCATTGAAGGCATACAGAAAGTTAGCCAAGGAATACCATCCTGATAAGAATCCAAATGCTGGTGACAAAGTAAGTTATTTGAGACTTTTTACCCTCGAGCTTTCAGTTTTCAACTTAAGTCGCCCTCGTTGACAAAAGGAATGTTGTAAGAAAAGCCCATTTATGCCTATGAGCCAAGTTTTTCCTGTGAGAGTGTGTGCTTTGTAACCGGAGTACAACGTTCTGGGCAGTGCTAGGTGGTAACTAGGACCCGAACCAGACGAAAGACAACTTGTAACTTCCGGAACTAAGTGGGTTCTGGATTCCTGTAGCCTTCCCCAACTCTCCTATTTGAAAATCCAGTTCTTTTCATTGTTTACTTTTTATAGTTCAAAGAAATAAGCTTCGCGTACGAAGTACTGTCAAACCCCGAGAAACGCGAGCTGTATGACCGGTATGGAGAGCAGGGGCTGCGGGAAGGGAGCGGCGGCGGTGGCGGCATGGACGACATCTTCTCGCACATCTTCGGCGGGGGGCTGTTCGGCTTCATGGGCAATCAGAACAGAAGTCGGAACGGCCGGAGGAGAGGCGAAGACATGATGCACCCTCTCAAGTAAATGTCTTGTTCCTCTTTTAAAAAACTTAAGCACTTTTATTCCAGCGGTGATGCTCAGTAGAAGAGAAAGGGTATCAAAAAGATGTCACCCTCCATCAGAAAATAAAAGCTTCCGTGTGCCTCACTGTCCTCCTCGGGTGGCCGAGGTGAAAGGGATGAGCTGCGCAGTGCGTCTTGCTGCTCGTCTGGACGGAGGGTCGGGTTTTTGCTGAGGTGGAAGGTGGTTTGGTAGTGTGCATCTGAGGCCTGCTTTATGGTTTACATTTTCGGTTGTGAAGACTGTTCTTTAAAGTATTTAAATCTTTCAAGTCTTTTTTTGTTTGTTTACGTGTTACAGTCACTCCTACTTGTCCTCAGTGACAACTCTCCTAAATTGGTTTCCCCAGAGTTCGCTGGCTTTAGGCCTGACATTAACCTGCCAACACATGAACGGTGTCTGACCTTGATCTTGGCCTGGGAAGCCGGGAGCCTGCTACAATATGGAAGTAGCTTTTATACTCAGTACAATCTGCTAGGTCTCGTATCCTGTTAACTTTTTATAAAGTAGTAACTGTTTTACAAGCAAATGCCAGAGACTGAATTTTAAGTATTTGAAATATTTCATGTTATCTCTTCATTTGAGTAGATTAGAGGAAGTAAAGCATATCTGTTACATTTTTGGAGTGTCGTTCTTAAAGTTGTCTGTGCTTTAAAAGAATTCACCCTCAGATATCAATTATCATCCAAGAGTAGTTGTGCAGCGCGGGTCAGGTTTGCACGTTTCTCTGGGACACAGAGATGGTCGGGGCGATGAACGGGGCCGAGGGTGTTTGCTGCGCCCTGTGGCGCTCCGCGTCCTCCTCACTGTTGCTGCTCATGCCGCACGCGGCCGTCCTTCCTGCTGCGTTACCGTGGTTTACAATGTCCGTTCGCCAGCATTTCTCTCCGGGTGGAAATTCCATGGCTTGTTTCATCGTTCACCTTTTCTGGAGGGTGCTTCCAGTTTTTCTCCGTGCTCAGCAGTGCTGCTGGATCTTCGAGCTGCTCTTCTCCCCTTGCAGAGATCCCCAGGCAGGCCTCCGTTTCAGGAAGATAGATACACTGTTTCCTTACAGAAGACTGTGCCACCTCAGTTTACTGTGGAGGTTCCAGCTTTGCCAGACCATTACCCACGTTTTTCCTTTCTTGCCCATGTTTTGGTTTTTTTTTTGTTTGTTTGCTTTTTTAAATTGACTTTTGAGAGGGAGGAGGGAGACGGAGAGAAACATCAGTTTGTCGTACCACTCATTTGTACATTCTTCGGTTGCTTCTTGCCTGTGCCTTGTCTGGGGATCGAACCTGTAACCTTGATGTATCAGGATGATGCTCTAAGCAGCTGAGCTTCTCGGCCAGGCCTCTCGCCATATTTGTTGAAATGAAGGTTGCATACTAATTATAATTAAATGTGTCAGGGGCAGGGGAAACCCCTCCTGTTTGCTTTCTGTCCATGATCTGGTTAAAGATCCTTACAAAGGGGAGAGGACAGTGCAGCCTGGTGCTCTTGTCCAAGGTTAAGCTGCAGATAAGTGGCATTACTTGGAAGTGCAGGTCAGGTTAGTCTGTAAGTGTTTTATTCTTATGCTGCCTAGAATGTACAAAGTTTAGCTTAGGATAGCAATTTTGAGAAGGTTTGAATACCACAAAAGACTATACATGCTTTGCAGAATACTTCCAGCTATTTTGTTTCTCTATTTTAAAGCAAATCTCTGCTACTGAGGAGGATTTTAAAACGGTGAGAAGGGTAAGCCCAAAGGGAATGTGGGACAAGCAGTTTTGAGACTTGACGTGTCGGTTTTGGAGGTTGCTCAGGAACAGGTGGTCCTGTGCTCCTGTGTCGTGTGTGAGTAAAGGTACATTTGGCTTTTATCGGTTGTATATTGTTAATACTTTTATCTTGGATCTTTTTAGGGTCATAGATCTCTTTGAAAATTTGGTGAAAGTTGTTTAAATTCACAATTTCACTCATAATTCCTGGGTTCTTTAGAGCTTTAAAACTCGTTGTGGACTCTGTTGAGAAACCTGCTCTTTTCCTCCTCTCGGTCACGCTGTAGGTAAGGCCCCATTTTTCCACTTGAGATTTCCACGCCAAGTGCCTCCCACAATTGTGACTGCAGCCTTTCTGAGTGGTCCCGGGAGGGCGCAGGCCTTGTGATGGGGTGTGGACCCTGGCACTGGGCTGCTGTGGGGTCTTGGGCAAGTTACTTACCCTCGCTGCCTGTTTTGTCCTGGAAAATGGGGGGCCTCCCTCAGAGGTCAGACCAGGCGAAGGGCTCCACCTGAGCGAGAAGGCTGTGCCGTTATCAGCTTTATCAGGAAGTGCTGCCCAGCCAACTGCGGCCCGATCCTGTGGGCTCCGGCCCTGCGCTCCGGCTGCACTGCCCAGAGCCATGACGCCTTTCTGCTCATTGCAGCCGCAAAGTGAAGCCTCGGTCAGCTGGCTTCCTGTGCTTGTTGGAGAGGCTGCAGGGCCTTCGTTGCTCCGGCTGTCATTTTGTCTTGGACACAGGAGAACACGGCCAAGGCTGACCGAACCCAACCCTTTTCTCCCCAGGGTGTCTTTAGAAGACCTGTATAACGGCAAGACAACCAAACTGCAGCTCAGCAAGAATGTCCTCTGTAGTGCGTGCAATGGGTAAGTGCGTGCTCTGGCCTAGGAGACGAAATCCGTCTGTTCTTTCCGTGGCATGTTGAGTCTCTACCAGGTAAAGTTGTCCGTGATTGACCACTTGCTCCCCAAGACAGAGCCCTCTGGTGCCTCTGGAAGCTGGTGCCGTGAGCAGTCATCGGGGTTGGAGGTGGCGGTGCAGAGCCCAGTGCCTGCCCGGCACCGCCCGTGGGGGGGTCGGGGCGACAGTCTGACGGACCCTTCTGCTTGCTGCAGCCAAGGCGGGAAGTCGGGGGCCGTGCAGAAGTGCAGCGCCTGTCGGGGCCGAGGTGTCCGCATCATGATCCGGCAGCTGGCCCCGGGCATGGTGCAGCAGATGCAGTCCGTGTGCTCCGACTGCAACGGAGAAGGTGGGTGCCCGCTGGGCGGCGTGGGCACGCGGGGATGGGGAAGCCGGCTGGCTTTGTGTCACCTCACTAGAGAAGAGCCCCAGGGTTCTGGAAGGAAAGGGGAAGAGAATTGTTCTGTCACACATAGGCCCAGTGAACACAGGAGAATGACCAAGTGTTCCTTCTCCAGTAACGGGGGCAGCGTGATCGGTCCCTTCTGATTTAAAGGGGGTGCGCGGTAAAGAGGAAGAGCAAGGTGGTCCGTCACCACCCGGTAGGAGGAGGTTTTACTGGGCGCCCTGGTGAGCTTTTGAGACTGGGTGTCGGGGTCGTACCTCTTCCCCACAGAAGTGAGTGTTTGGAGCTCTGTGCACGGCTTCTGAAGCTGTGCTCACCTCGGCCCTGGCGCCCTTCAGGGAGATGTTGAGGACGTGCTGGGCGTGCCTGTCCCCCAGGCGGACGCTGCTCGCACAGACAGGGCATGCGTGGTGTGGCCTGTGGCCCCTCGAGCTCTGCTAGCTCAAAGGGTTTTTCTGCGATGACGGGCAGGAATGTGCCGTGTATGTGACATCCGGGAGTGACCATTAGCCTCCCTTGGCTACTGAGTACTTGAAGTGTGGCTGGCAGGCGGGGGTTGCAAGGTTTTATTTTAACTTATTTCAGCCTAAGGTGGCCACCATCCTGGGTAGCGCGGCGTTAGAGCCCCTTCTCAGATTGCTCTGGAGTGGGCGGTCACCTGGAGACACTGCACGCCACCTCCCCGCCGGAGGCGCTCGGCACGCCTGACCTCAGCACGGTTGCTCCGCTCTGCTGTCGCGGGGCCCACGTCAGCCAGTCTGCCCAGTCGTCTGCGTCTGCGGAGTCATGACTTGCAGTACACTCTTGGCAGAGTCCGGGTCCTAGAGGCAGACTCTGAGCTTTGTGATTATGCATGTCCTGTGCACATTAAAATGTGTTGATAGTCGGCCATTAGAAATCGGCGCTGTTTTTTCACAAAGTACTATGCGCACCTTCAGTTGAATGTGATTAGACACTAGTCACAGGGCTCAGGAGAAGACGGAGGAGGGGAAGCTGCTGTGTGGTCCTGAACCGCGGTGTGGGGTGCACACTGCCTGCATCCACGTCTCCCTGGTTTAGAAATTCTCAGCGATCGTGGTCCCGAAGAGTGGGGGCGTCCGTAACAGCACACCTGGGCAGTGTTTGTCTGTGAGATCATTAAAACCCAGTGCCAAGTAGACAGCGTAATAGTGTACCATAAAGGATATTTAAACTTGTTTGGGTTCTCTGTCCATTGTTAAACTCACATAAATCTAAGACTGAGAACAAAAAATAAAGAAATATTTGTTAGAAGTCCAGCATCTGAACGTCCATTTTGTTTCCATAACCGGTAGGTTTTTTTAAAGATTTTTATTTATTTATTTTTAGAGAGGGGAAGGAAGGGGGAAAGAGAGGGAAAGAAACATTCATGTGCAAGAGATACATTGATTGGTTTCCTCTTGCACGCCCCCAACTGGAGACCTGTCCCACAACCCAGGCATGTGCCCTGACTGGGAATCAAACGGGTGACCTTTTGGTTCAGTGGCTGGCGCTCAAGCCACTGAACCACACCCACCGGGGCCCTTGGGCTCTGTTTTCACTCTGGAGTCAGGAGCCAAGAACGTATTGTAGGGTACGCTGTGCTGTGAAATAGAAGACACTTGGGTAGCAACCTTCCTCGGGTAACCCGCACTTGGATGGCAGTTTTTGTTATAAAGGTAGCAGTGAAAGGAGCTCTCAGGAAATGTATTCAGTGAGTAAAGGTGTTACTGAGACCTGTCTTGCTTAAGAGCGCAGTGTAGTCGTCTTGCCGGCGGTCTGAATGACGTCTCTTTCCAGGAGAGGTGATCAACGAGAAGGACCGCTGTAAAAAGTGCGAAGGGAAGAAGGTGATTAAAGAGGTCAAAATTCTCGAAGTTCATGTGGACAAAGGCATGAAGCACGGACAGAGGATCACGTTCACGGGGGAGGCGGACCAGGCTCCAGGCGTGGAGCCGGGAGACATCGTTCTTCTGCTGCAGGAGAAAGAGCACGAGGTGACTTGCGCTGTGTTCGTTGTACTCAGAAATACGTGTTGCATGCAGACACGAGTTAGATGTGTTCGGGTTTCCCGGAGCAATGCTGGGGGTGGGATGGCGGCGTCAGGTGGGGCGGCGGGGCTTCCCAAGAGCCGGCCTGTCTGCCGGACCTGCACGGCAGGTGCAGCGCGAAGCCCTGTGAGAGGTCCGGTCCCACGTGGGCCCTTGACTAGTTTTGTGCCCTTACATAATCTTGTCGTCTCTGTCCCCGGTTGTCTTGCTTGTGCAAACAAGGGCACTGGGCCAGGTGATCTGGGGCAGCTTGTTTTCACGGTGAAACGCCTTTGGTGGGTGGTGAGTGGACACAGTTTCAGTCCTCAGCACTGCTCTGGTGACCTGTCTCACATACCAAGTATCCAGGGGAGCTTTGCTGCTTTTTTTCAGTTTCTCTTTAGTGATTTTAGGGAGGGAGAGGGAGAGAGTCAGGCAGAGACAGGGAAAGGTTGATCTGTTGTCCCACTTACTTGCGCACTCATTGGTTGATTGTTGTGTGTGCTCTGGCCGGGGATCAAACCCACAGCCTTGGCGTATCCAGACGACACTGTAACTGAGCACCCACCAGAGCTGGTTGTTCTCACTCCAAATCTCTGATGGAGAGCGGGTCGCACCGGTTACGCGTGAGGCAGAATCCCCAGGTCCGACGACATGGTCTGGGTCACGTTACTGGGAGTGCATCGCTGCAGCTGCTGCTGAGGTGCCGCAGGGTGCCCTGCAGACCTTCGCTGCCTAGAAGCGGAGCAAGCTGTTCATGAGACAGCCCTTGGGGGTCACCCAGACTGGGGACGAGAGGGGCTCAGACAGAGCTCCACCTTTGTCCTGGGTCTCATTGGCTCAGGTCCCTCCGAGAGTGTGTGTGTCCCAGGTCGGCTCCCTCTCTTGCTTATATGAAAGTTTCCTCCCATTTGATTGTGGTTTCTACACATTTCTTTTAAGATTTTATTTATTTTTAGAGAGAGGGGAAGGGAGAGAGAAAGAGAGGGAGGGAAACATCAGTGTGTGTCTGCCTCTTGCGCACCCCCTACTGGGGACCTGGCCCACAACCCAGGCACGTGCCCTGACTGGGAATCGAACCGGCGGCCCTTTGGTTCGCAGGCCGGCACTCAATTCACTGAGCCACACCAGCTAGGGCTGCGTTTCTTTCTTGGGGCTGTGGGGAGGCGCTTGGAAATAAGTCACTAAAAGTTGTTGGCAACAGTGGCATTGCCTGGGGTTTCCAGCAGCCAGCTGTTGTCGCTGGTTCTCCTGCGTGGACGGTGGATGGGAGAGGTGAGCCTGGAAGTTCGCCCAGGGAGGAGAGGTCACGGTCATTACTTTTTGGTCAGATGATGGCCAGTAAAGTGAATCTGAGCCCGAGGTGAGGTCATACCGTTGACAGTGATTCTGAACCTTCAGAAGAAAACCTGACTGGTTTGAACTAGTTTATGGAAAATCTTGTTGTGACTTCGGGTGTTTTTCCCCCACTCCCAACACTTGCGCTGAAGTAATTTCAAGGCCGTGATATTAGGGCAGGTGCTGTACAGGAAACAGTGTAAGTCGTCTAACGGGGAAGGCTTCCGTTTTGGGAGTGCTGTGTATCCTGTATGTCTGTCTTTTGGTGCATGTGCGCATGTGTGCGCGCATGTATGTGGTCTGGCTGCCACAGTGCATTTGTGCAGCAGCATCTGGTGAAGTGTGTCCCTCCGCTCGGCTCTGCACTTCTGTTTCTCAGAAGTTAGAGCTTTTAAGAGTTTTACTGTTTGGTTCTTGGCAGTCCATCCTCATTGATCTTCTTTTTCAGAACTTTTGAAGTTGTTCTTGTGTGTTAACTCTCTGAATTTTAGCGTCTAATAGACTAGCCTAACCACCCTCCCCCAAACAAAACAGAACTCGGACCCCGTTTTTCTGTGGGAGCCCCGCTCAGGTGGGCTGTCCTGTGCAGGGACAGGGTGCCCTGCTGGGGGTCTGCTTCCCGGTGCCGCTGCAGCCACTGACCTGGCGCCACTGGTGGGGGCAGTGGTCTGAGGCCCGCTGTCCTCCACAGCCGTGTTAGGGGAGGTCTAGGGGACGAGGACATCGCTCAGGCTGCTCTTCCCTCCAGATGGGCTGGCCAGCGTCTCTGGGGAGAAACTGGTATTGAAGAAAATCCAGGGGGCCTTTCTCTGCAGCTAATTTTATTTCATCTTAAATTTCAAAAGTTAAGCATATGGATATTTGTAAATTCTAATAAGCAAAAGTTATAAGCCTGGCATGTGTGAAATGGGATGTGTTTTTTTCCCTACATGTTGAAAGCCCAGAAACTTTTCAGAAACTTTTTTTTTTTTTAAGATTTTATTTATTTATTTTAGAGAGAGGAGAAGGGAGGGAGACAGAGAGGGAGAGAAACAGCAATGTATGGTTGCCTCTCACATGGTCCTCACTGGGGACCCGGCCCGCAACGCAGGCATGTGCCCTGACAGGGAATCGAACCGGGACCCTCTGGTTCCCAGCCCGCGCTCAATCCACTGAGCCACACCAACCAGGGCCAGAAACATTCTTGATGCTTATTGAATAACCTTTGCATTGCATAGTCCACGGGCCTCTTTTGCTTATTCTGTTTGATTCCCATTTCTTTAAGCAAGTTCTGAATTTTAGGTGAGATGAAACTTGTCGATAACATGCACAAATTGTTACGTGCATGAAGCATGGGTTTAAGCTCCTTCACCGGCCAAACATCGCTGGTTGAACTTCCTGTTGAGCTGGGCCCTCCCCTGCCCTGTGAGGATGCTGTCTGGGGAGCACTGCGAGGGGACCCTGCCCCACAGAACCCCGCTGCACCTCCCACACCTTTCTGCTCAGGGATGGGGCAGGAAATGGGCCAGCAGGAGGTCCCTGCTCCTCTTTGTGGAGCCTCAGCTGTGACCTAGGTATGGGCCAGTGTTTTCCCTCGGTGCTCACCAGACCCTCGTTTCCGGCACCTTACTTAAGAATAGCTGGGTTTCCCCATGTCCACGGCAGGAATTCCAGATGGAAGCAGTCAGGCTTGCAGTGGATGTAAAATTAAGATTCTGAAATTGATTCAAGGAACAAAGCGCAGCGTGTGGCCCGCGGCCCGTTGAATGCGTCCTGTGTGCTTCGCCGGTAGGTGTTCCAGAGAGATGGGAGCGACCTGCACATGACCTACAAGATCGGGCTCGTGGAAGCCCTCTGCGGGTTCCAGTTCACCTTTAAGCACCTGGACGGCCGGCAGATTGTGGTGAAGTACCCCCCCGGCAAAGTCATAGAGCCAGGTGGGCCTTGTGGTCGTCCGGGCCGGGCTTCTGTGCGCTTCTGTGATGCGTGGGGTTGTTTGTAGTCGGCGGCTCTGTGCAGACGGGCACTGAGCACCTGTCTTCTCAGACAAAGTGCTCAGTGCCCCATCCCCCAACCACAGGGTGTGTCCGCGTGGTCCGGGGCGAGGGCATGCCGCAGTACCGGAACCCCTTCGAGAAAGGCGACCTGTACATCAAGTTCGATGTGCAGTTCCCTGAAAACAACTGGATCAACCCGGACAAGCTTTCTGTGAGTGTGCCCTGCGTGTAAGCAGCGCGCGTCCAGCTCAGTGGTAGTGTTTCTTTGCCGCCTTCCCTCTGTGTGTGGTGCCAAGACTAAAGCACAGTGTAGAAAGTTCTGCTTTCTGAGCGGCGAGGGGGCTGTCCAGGTCGTTAACTACAGTGAGTGTCCCTGTCGGGGGGGCCACGTGGGGGCCAGTCAAGGAGTGAAGTCGAGAGGGTGTGTTACTGGTGGGAGGGCCGGGGCTCCTGAGGAGCGGGCCCCTCACCTGAGGGAGGCACCCCAACCCCAGCTTTGTGTCCGCCGGTCCTTCCAGGCGGAGAGGCACGTCTGCTGTGAGGTCGTCCAGTGCTTCGTGGTTTGGGTTTGGTTTCCTGAGCGAGAGAAGGGCCTCTCGAAGGCTGTCTGCAGTTCGGCCTGTGGCCTAAAGCACAGACTGACTGTAACTTCCACGAAGCACGCGCCTTGGGCCGTGTCAAAGGGCAGTCAGTGGAGGCGTTCCACGGCCAACCTCCCTGTTTGCTCTGCTGCAGGAACTAGAAGATCTCCTGCCATCACGACCAGAAGTCCCGAACGTCATTGGCGACACGGAGGAGGTCGAGCTCCAGGACCTGGACAGCACGCGGGGCTCGGGAGGCGGACAGAGGCGCGAGGCCTACAACGACAGCTCCGACGAGGAGGGCGGCGGCCACCACGGACCAGGGGTGCAGTGCGCCCATCAGTGAGCGTGGTGCGGCGGGCTTCCTCCCCGCCCGCCTGGGTGTCCGTGGTCCGGCCGGAGGTTCTGCTCAATCCAAATGAACTGATGGACGTTTCCTGGTCTCTGTGTAACTTTTAAAATTGGTAGAGTGTCTACAGAGTGTGTAATTTAAACTAACCACACAGCCCCTCTCCGCCTTGGCCCTCTGCAGCAGGACAGAGCACTGGAGAGGAAGCGAGACTTCACGCGTGGTTCTGCGTTTCGGTCCTGCCGCCTGCGCTTGATTCTCATCGGTTTCGTGTAGATTTTTTGTTTCTTGTTTTAAATTCAGTCCCACATTGTAAAGTCTGTGCACAGCTGGCCGTGGGCGCCTCGCGCCTGGCTGCGCCCGCACAGCGAGCTGCTGCGCATAGAATGAGGGGTCCCACAGCCCATGTCTCGTGGGGGCGGGCTGCACACACCGCGGGCGGCACGGACAGAACGGGGGCTCGGTGGCCGTGGTGGTCGCGTTTGGGGGCTTTTTTCCTTTTTTCTTTTTTTTCCATCTTGTGAAAAGTTTTCAAAACTCAATAATAAAAAGCAGTTGGTGTAAATTATTTTTGTGTCACATTTTTAGGAGGAAGAACATACTTTGAACTAAAATGTGTCCTGAAGCTGGAGAATGTCCCCTCGGTTCTTTTTAAACGCCTCGGGCACAGCCCCGTGTCATGGTTTTAAGAGGCGGGCGAGTTGGATGTGTTGGTAGAAACAGGCTGGATGGGCTTCAGCTGATGCTTTGTCGGGTCAGGGAGGCCCGAGCTCCAGGCCGTTAGTCGCGGCGCCGGGCTTCAGTCTCTCCCCTGCGCCGCCCTCTCTAAAGTCGGGGTGACGGCGAGTCGGTGCCAGAGCTGTGTCTGCGCAGAACCTGCCGACATGCTCTGTGCTCGTTACACATCAATGGAAGGTTCTCTGCCTCCCCGGAGGTTGGAGACGGGCCGGCCTTGCTCACTGCCGGCGTTGGTGGACTCCTAGGCTGGCCTGAGAGACGTTAGCTGGTGAGGGGCGCGTCCGCTCTTCCTGCCGCCTCGCCGCAGCCGCCCTTTCGTGCCCAGGATGGATATTTTTAGGGCACACTTGAAGGAAGGAAGGCATCAGTTGTACGTTTTACATTTGCAAAAGAACAAGGGGAGGAACTTAAAAACTAACTTTCTAAATGTATTGTGCCATCCCTGACCTAAGCAGAGTATTTGTAGTTTATTTCTAGGTCTGCTAGAACCTGAGTGGAAGGGGGAGAAAAACTGCTGGCGTTCATCACAGCCTGTGAGGTTTAAGTCGCTGCCCTCTCCGCGCTCCCTCCCTGTGCAGAGGTGTTTTACCACCAGCCTGGGCCAGGCTCAGCGGCACAGTCTGTGTCCAAGGTTACTTCCCACAGCCGCTGGAAGCGTAAGAAGCGCAGCGACAATACAAAATTGGCAGCCATTCTGATAAAGAGGTTTATGAAACAGTTGTTTAGTGTAGTCTTCCGTTAAAGGTGTACGATTTGAGGTGCCTTTAGTATACTCCCAGAGTTTTGCGACCGTCACCGCTATGCAGAACATTGTCGTTGCCTCAGAAAAGAAGCCCCAAATCGATTTCATCAGCATTCACTCCGCTTTCTGTTCCCCTGGGGTGCCCCCCAATCCAGCAGGTGTGCCTGTTTCAGAGTCAGTGTGAAACGGAGTTCTGGCAAAACGTGTGGCCTGTGTCCACGTCGTCGTGTTCAGTGTTCGTCCCCATGATGGCGCGTGTCGTTGCCTTGCGGCTGTCACTGGATCGCACTCTGTCGTGGACGCATGCCACGCCTGCGCTGGCCCGTCGCTGGGTGGCGGATGCTGGGGATGCTGCTGCGGGGGACATTGTGTGGAGGTGTCTGTGGGCGTATCTGCAGTTCTGGATCCGTACCCAGGAGTGGAATCACGGGGTCACCCAGAACCATTGCGTCTTTGGAAGACCTTCCAGACTTTTCCTTCGGAAAGCCTGCACCGCTCTGCGGTCCTGCCCTCAGTGTCAGAGGCCGCCGCCGCCAGCCTTGTCTTTTTCTTTAGCGCCATACCCCTCGCGGGCACCGTGTGCGTGACTTCATTTCCCTCGTGACCGCGCCTCTTTCCATGGGCTTTCTGCCCATTTCTGCGTCTGTGCAGAAGTGTCTATCTGAGTCCTTCCCCATACTCGATTCAGATGTTCTTTGTTTTAGATGTTCTTCGTTTTTACCTCCTTCTGTTCCAGGGCACCAGGTCTCCTTCCATCCTGTCTGCATGGGCTCTTCTCCACCGGCCTGGCTCTCAGACGGCGTCTTGGATGGTCTGGACAGTTCTGAGGAGCACCCACAGGTGTCTTGTAGAAGGAAGGTGTCTGCCAGTCCTGCCTGCGCGAATCAGCGCGATGTCCTTTCCGTGAGCCGGGAGCCTTGGCCCCTTTGCTTCGGACCTGTTACCCACACCCCCGAGGAACAGCTTTCTCCAGTAGAGGGCAGTGCTGAGCACAGCGAGAGGCATGTAAGGTTCATCCGTACTTTTTCTTAAGACTCCACCCTACGGTTTGTTTATCCCTTACCATCCATTTGGTTTGCAGATATTTCTCTCCCACTCTGTGGGTTGTCTTTCTTGAGGGTGTCCTGGGAAGCACAAATGTTTTGAAAATTTTGAAGTGCTGTATTTTGCCCTGTACAATGCACACTTTTTCGCCCAGACTTTGAGGGAAAAATAAGGATGCACATTATACACGGGTAGTACTGATTCTGTATCAACGTAAATGTTTTTAATTCTTCTATTTATGTTTATGCATTAAAAGTGTAACTCTAGAAAGCGTTAATGATATCTGTATGCCAAGTAATACCCTGGAATATGATAATCAGTTTTGTTTCCAAACATAACTAAATAAATACTTGAATGAAAAATTTAACACGAAAGATTTTTTTCCCCCTGAACGTTTGGGCCAAAAGCACAGGTGCGCATTATACATGGGAGCGCATTATACACGACAAAACACGGCAAGTCTCACTTACCTACGTTTTTTTTCATTCCTTGTGCTTTTGGTGTCGCGGGGAGAATCTGAAGCACTTGAGCTGTGGTTGTTGCCCTGTTACTGGCAACAACCTGAGTGGGAGAAGGAGGAACGTGGCAAACCCGTCCGGTACTTGATCACGGACTGGGGGGCCACACGAAGTTACTTTTCCACAGTGTATTGGGCAGGGCTCGGTTGTTTTGACCCAGTACCGATTGTGCCCACTCGTGTGTGTGGTGAGGAGACAGTAATGCTGTGATAAGGAAGCCAAATCTCAGCCACTTGAAGGCAATCGGAGAGGTCATGGCCATGATGTGCTGCAGAGAGGATTCCAATTCAAGTGCCAACTCCCAAGGCCGCAGCCACGCCAGCAACGCCCACAAGAGCTGCCCCTCTTTCTCCATGTTCCGGCAAGACCCTGGGTGGGAATCGCGTTGGCCTGACGGCGGTCAGCACCATCCTCGGACCGATCGCTGGGGTCAGCGTCACTGGGGCCGGACGCTGGGCCCTGGGCCCAACTGTGGGCTTCTCCCCAGACGGCCTGGCCTGGGCAGTGCCCGTGTTTCCACAGAGAAGGGGCTCTGGCTGGACAGGGAGCGTTCCACGTGTTTGAGAAGCATCCGCTGCGGACGTGGGTGGTGGGCAGGGCTGGTGTCGCCTCCACTCCTGGCCTTGGTGCTTCTGTCCTTGTCCACTTTTGTCTCTGACCAATGGGAATGGTGGGAGGTCACCCCTAGGGCACCCTTTCTGACAGATCCGTGGGGCTGAGGACCCTGGAATTAGGGTCCCGACAACCTCTGGGGCACGTCACCTGTTCAGCATCTCCATTTCAGACAGGGGAAGGAGTCAGAGCTCTCAAAGCCAGTCGGCAGGTGGAAGTCACCACCAGGCTGCGTGCAGAGGGAGGCCGTCCTGGGAGAAGCACCCGACCACCCAGACCTGCCCGGCGAGTCAGAGAGAAGTCGGTCCTCCCGATGGCACTGCCGTGGGCCTGTCCACCCCGCCCTGCACGGCGGTCTCCACACTGACCGTCACGTCATTGGCACAGGTGCAGTGTCTGTGCGCCCGCCCTCGTCCACCCCGTGAGGCACTGGGCAGCGGGCATTGTCTGGGAGCGGCGTGCCCCGGTGCCCGCACTGACGCACGCCATTCAAGACGGGCTCACTGGCACGTACGAGGCCACGTGGTTGCTTTTCAACAAAAATGGGGATCCCACAAGGACCAGCTGCCCTGCTACTTAGCCGTTTTTTCACCTGGAAACAGCCTTGATCTCAGGGAAGTGCTGGCTAGTCAACAAGACCCAAAACAAGACTTTTTGTTGAAAGATGGATTAGGAATGTGAGCAATTGGAAATGACCCAAACAACCCTTGTTGAGCTTCATCACGCTGACGCAGTGCGTAGGATGTGGCTGTTAAAAACGGTGTGGTCAAGGCTGTCTCATGGCCTTCGTAGAGTAGGAACTGCTTCCAACGGCCTGCAGCCCCGCCAGGACAGCGCGCAGGCTGTCGGGACAGCACGCACACGGTGTCCTTTGCGCTTGAGGTCAGTGGGAGTTTAAGAATGTTTTCATTGTGAAAGTATAACAAAATTCAAATAATAGAACTTCTATACACCCAATGCCCCAGTGTTTGGGGGGAAACATGCGTTGTGCTAGAAATACGTCACACAGTGAAGACGTACAGGAGTTATGTCCACTTGACTGTTAAATATAAACTACAAGGAAAGTAAAGCTGAGTTGCCATTTTTGACATGTATTTTATTTCACAATTTCCAGCAGAATGATCACCGTCAAGTACCTTGCTCAGGAGACACCTGCAAGAATCCAGACTGCAAAACAGGGCCCGTCGGCTCTTCCCACAAATCCACACGCTGGGACCACTGGCCTGGCCTCCAGGTGCGAGGGGCAGACCACCCCGGGCAGCCCCGTGCCCCCCACGGGCAGCTGCCCCTACATGCGTAGGTTTACAGGGCGACCCCAAATGACAAATGACTCAACTCTGGTGGTGCCCCAACAAGACACCAGAACAGAATCTGTAGAGTGAAATCTGTCATGGTCAGCACCCCTGCCTGAGGTTAGCTCCCTAAACCAGCGGTCCTTACCATGTTTCTATTGTTATTTGAAAAGCAAACCCAGTGCATATGGCACCTTTTTAAAAATCATGTAAACGTTGCAAAGTTTTTAGGGGTTATTTATAATCTCAAGACAGTTATTAAAAAAATCTACTGTACTTGTTAAGTCTACAAATACTTGCCCACCCTCCCCCTGTGAGAAAATCGATTGTTACAAAAGATATAAAAAATAGACTGGCCTCTACTCTTCAGCTCTCCCCCCAGACAGCTGGCTGTTGTACCGTTCAGTGAGCCCGAGTGCAACGTCTCCATTTTTTTAAGGAAGGACAAGTTCCCAAATATTTATTCCCTTTGCCCCTCAAGAGGGTGGCTGCCTTGTTCCCGGGGACTGTGATGCCAGCGTGTGGTGACGGTTACTTGCTGGGTCCCCAGACTCCTGAGCCGGCCTTGGGTGCCCTAGGCTATTGGCAGAGGGGCACCCACTTTCTGGGCGTGTGGGTGGAACCCGAGCCAGGTTTGCTCAGCCAGGTAGGCTGCACCCTCGGGGAAGGACACCCCATGGCCTGGAGAGGTGGCAGACGCTACAGGACCCCTGTCTGTAGTCTGGGGGGGCCAGCAGCCGATGTGGAGAAAACACTCATGTGCACTTCGAATTGGCCACAGGTCCTCTCTGCAGCGGCCGATCTACCAGGCACTTTGGCCAATTAATGGCTGGGAGGTGGACCAAATGTAGTTTGAAACGACTCAACAGACACGATGGGGACAAGGGGTGCCTGTCAAATCCTTAAGGACGCCCCTCCATCAAGAGGAAGGTGTCAGTGCTTCATTGTTCCTGCTATCGCCAGCAGAGGGCGGTGTGTGCAAAGGAGTCCTCTAGCCCCGGGGAGAGAACTGGTGCTGGGTAAGAGCAGGGCTGATCCGCCCACCCCCAGGGGCAGAATCCCTCTGCTGCCGCTGGGCCGTGCCCACTGCTCCAGCCTAAGCATGCTCAGAGGACCCTTGACCCCCAAAGCCCCTGTGTCTGCACAGGATCCTCACTACCTGGTTCAACTCGGAGCCAGCTCCCACCCCCAGTCCCCTGCAGGACAAGAAAAACACTGGCCGTGGACCCCAGTGCCCACCACCTCCCAACCCGGTGTCCCCCGGTGCTGAAGCCTCGCTGTTCCAGACTGAGACATGGGCTGCTGCCCCCGGGTGGGTGGAGAGGCCCTCTGCGCCTGCGGAGGGCTCCCAGCCCGCCTGCCGCGAGGGCCGGGCTCCTGCACCGCGGAGGGGTTCGATTCCCAGGTCCCCGCAGGGATGAGAGGTCTCCAGTCCCCTCCAGGGCTAAGCCACGTGCTTCCCAACATCTTGTTCCTCCAGCTCTGCAGCGTCTCACCCACCATAGCCTGGTTGTTGCAAACCCCACGTGAACCGTCCAAAAGCAGCACCACCAGATGCAGAGAACACAGGCCAAACGAGCTCCCTCTACTTTGGTTGCATCACAAAAAAAAAAAAAAAAAGGAAAGGAAAAAAGAAACGGGCTTCTGAGATATCCGCAATTCACATTGGCTTGGAAGAGAACTGCTCCCAGCAGCAAGGCACAAGGAAAGGTCTCCTGGGGCCACGTGGCTACAAAGAGAACCATGGCCCTCAGGAGGCCGGAGGCAGCGTCATCGCCCAAGGAGGCAAGTGGAGTGTGGGGTGTCAGGAAGGCCGAGCGCCCTCACGCGTACGTCTCCAGGAACTGCACGTGGAAGTCCCTCACCTTCTGCAGGACCATCTTCAGCTTCTCCACAGGCGGCAGGATGGTCATTCTGCCGGGAGAGAGAGCGGTGTCAGTCTGCACATGAGTCGCTCCAGCCAAAGGGGGCGCCGTGGAGCCCACAGCCCAGGCCCCACCCCCACCCCCACCGCTGCAGCCATGGGGCCATGGCTCCGGCCCGCACAGCGCCGGGTGCTGTTGTCTCCCCGTTCACTCACTGGGGACTCAAGGAACACACATGAACCAGAGCAAGGAGCCAGCGGCCACACGGCCGTGACCGCAGAGGGCCCGCCGAGCGTGGACCAGGGTCCTGAACGTCTCCGGAGCACAAATGGCCTACATATAGGAGACGTCACTCCTGCCAGACAGGCCTGCAAATCCCCAGAGAGAGCCTCCGGGCACCGCTCTCCCACCCGAGGAAGCCCCAAGTTGCCATGGTAATGACGTCCACCCTCCAATACTGTCAGTGTGACGCCCAGCCCTACAGGCAGCTTTCTGGATGACCCCTGAGTTGCCCAGGTGAACCTACGAGCGGCGGAATGGCCAGTCGCCCGTGACTGTCCGTGGGGCATGCCACCCGTGACCTGGACGGAGTGGAGACTGGCCTCCAGGTGCTAACTAAGCTCACAATGTTTTAATTTTTAGTGTCTGCGCAAGGGACATTGGAGCAGGCCCTGCATGGGGGACACCAGAGAAGGCGCTGTCCTGAGCAGATCCGACTCCGTGGGGAGCCCCGGGGAGCAGCCCCAGCTCACTCAGCCCAGGGAGTCCCTTTGTGTTTCGGAGGCAGGACCTCAGCAGGTGGCGGGTGCCGCGCACATGCTGCTGAGCCCCGGACGCTGGACGGGCTATCGTGGGGGTGAGAAGGAGCAGAGAAGTACAGAAAACACAGTGCCAGGGTCATTCCACACGGTATGTGATGGAGGGAGGCAGCAGAGGGGTCTGGGGCTGCACGCATCTCTGTCCCCGAAGCCAGATGGTGCCCTCCGGTGCCCAGAGGCGGTACCTGAAGTGGTAGGTGCCCTCCCGCTGCCCAAAGCCGCTGCCGGGCACGACGCAGATGCCCGTCTCCTCCAGGAGCTTCATGCAGTAGAACATGTCAGGGGCCATGTCATGGGCCTGTGGGGACAGGGGGGGACTCAGGTCCCGCGCAGCACCACACAGACACGCCACGGAGAACCCCAGCAAGCACAGCGGACACAGGTCCCTTCCTGTGACGAGGCCATCCCCATCCCGCTCCTATGAGGCACAGTGCCAAAGACTGGCGCTGCTGCAGCAGGTCTGGGAGGGAGGACGGCAGGGCGGCCAGGGGCTGGGGCAGCCGAACGTGATGGGGGCCTCGGTCCGCACCCAGGGCTGTGAGGGAGCCAGCTGCTGGGGACTCTGTGGACAGTGCCTCTCACCCCTGGGTTGGCACCGTCCGGGGCACCTGCTGCGTGGGCCCTCGGGCCCGGCACAGGATTCTGGTTCAGTAGGTCTGGGGAGGCCGACAGGCTCTGCATGTTTAACGGGGTGCGGAGAGGTTTGGCGGGGTGCTGAGGACAATCCTCAGGAACACTCGATCTTCAAAGCAGGGACTGTGGCGTCACCGGAGAAGTGGCTGGAAACACGGACCCCGGATCCTCCGCAGACCCTCCTGAACCCAAGTCAGAATCTCTGGGGCGCGGTGGCTGGGCAGAGGGGACTGGAGGGACTCTCGCTGCTTCCCTGACCTGTGCTCGGCGCCAAAGGTGTTTTGTCCTGCCTGGGCACCTGCCCCGAGGACACCAGCCCCAAGAGGGCCCACAGCGCAGCATGCAGGGCTGGGCCCAGGGGCCGCCACCTTTACACAGTAAGCGCTGCCACCTTTACACAGTAAGCGCCATCTGGCTGAGGGTCCCCAGAGTTCAGAGCCCCCGGGCAAGAAGCCACCCCCAGCCCTGCCATCCCCAGTGAGCCCGGAGAGAGAGCCGAGCCCCACGGCGCCCCGACCTGAGCTGCCTCCACAGCTTTGGGGGGGATGAAGATCCGAGGAAAGGCGTACAGGGCCCCCTGCAAGGGGTTGCAGTGGATGCCGGGGACTCGGTTAAACAGGTCTTCTGTCAGCTTAGCTTTTTTGGCCAGATTGCTCAGGACGGACTCTTTCTCCTGGTGGGACAGAGAGAGCACAGGCGTCAGCTGCTCCCCATGTCGTGGGAGGGACCGGTCGCTGCAACCAGGGGATGGCACTGACTGAGAAGGGGAGCAGGCGTGTGCGTAAGCACAGCTGGCCAGGGAAGGGGCGGTCCCGCTAGCCCTCCTGGGACTGCTCCCCTGGTGCTTGGGCATGGGGCCCACGGTGAAGAAGAGGAAGGTCTCCACACCCACGGGCAGGCACCCAGCTCCCGCCAGCCTCATCCTCAGACCCCACCTCCCCGGGGGCGGGGGGTAGGGGGCTCCTGCCCAGAGGATCCAGCTGCAGAGAGGCCGTTGGCGGGACACAGGCCTCGGGGACTCACCCGAGCGAACTGCTCGAAGGACTCCTCCCCGGGCACCGGGGGGTTCACGACAATGTCCATGGCGGCCTGCCCGGACACGGGCGGACACAGGCGCACCGAGAGCAGCTTCACCAGTTGGCCTTTGATCTCAGGGTGCAGGTTCACCACCTCCATGTAGCCTCCCCTGTAGCCACATCTGGGGGGCGGGGAGGAGGAAGGAGACCTCAGCTGAGCACAGTCCCTCCAACCAGAAGCTTCCATAGCTCCCTGTGCCCGACACTGGGTGGCCAGGTGTGACTGAGCTCTGGCCAGCGGGAGGTGAGCAGAGCTGTGTGCAGATGCTATAGGACCCCTCACAAGGAGGAAGCACGCTTTCTCTTCTCTTTCCTTCCCTAACTTCCCGAGATGGGGAGCCACCTCCCGGGGGGGGCAGGGCCCGCCCCCCAGCCCACCCTTGAATGACCTTGTGGGGCACAGCCTGCCCCAGACCCCCCGCCTTGGGGCTGGTATGTCACAGACACTCTTGCATCTCGTCTGAGCCCCTGTATTTTGGGGCCTCTGGGTTGGAACAGCTGGCCGGAGCCCCAGCCGGCACACCAGCTCCCGCTCCGAAGGGGCTCAGAGTCGGCCTGGCGTCCCCTGCGATAGGGACTTCCTGCCTAATCCTGTGCTGAAGAGCGGGGAATCAGGTGGAGAAGAGCCATCTAAGCCCGTCATCGGGACGCGAGGACAGCGGGTCCCATGAGGACAGCAACCTCCAGGGGACCGAGTGTGAGAGGAGGGACCGATGGCACAGACAGCGAGGTGCGGGGCAAAGGCACTGGAGTTGGATGCATGAGCCCCGGGGAACAGATTTGTTTCGGAAGAGAGTCTCGCGGAGACGGCACCGCTACCAGGTAGACCAGCAAGGCGCATGAATTCACCCCTGTCCACACCAAATATACCAACGACAGCTGGGCAGCCCTGCAACCCGCCAAATGCGTCTCTGAGCTTCAAAGTTACACCAGCCTCTAGCTGAACAAGCGAGCCCCCTCCACATCGGGGAACCTCAGACGTGGTGGGAGGGCCCTCGGCTGTCACAGCCTGGCCTGTCCTCACCAGGCTCCTCCACAGGGACCTCCTCTTTGCCCCCAGTGTCGAGCAGTGAGGCCTGGTGCCCGGCCTTGGGCCGCTCCTTGAGAGAGGCCAGGCCTGGAGACGCAGCAAACAACCCCTCTACCGACACCTCCCACACGGAAATCTCGGCTGGAAGCACCCCTGTGCCGCAGGCTAGCCACCGCCCCCCCACCGTGCCCCCTGACCCCCGGCCCTCCAGTGGGCGTCTGCCCATTCAACACATCCAGCACCAGCGCCCACTGTTCCCCCAGACGGCTTCCCCGCAGCCTTCCCCGCCTGTCCATGGGGGGGGCTCCATCCCTCCTGCTGTAGGAACGAAACCCGTGGGCATCGCCCAACTCCTGCGTCTCACCCACGCTCCTAGGCAACCCCGCCAGCGCCGCCTCCCCGTACACCCAGGACACAACTGTCTTCTCCCCTCTCTGCCCTGGCCCACACTCTCTCACCCAGATGGAACAGCCCCCCGACCTGTGTCCCTGTGTCTGTCCCTGCCTCACCCAGCACCCCAAGAGAAGCCAGTAAGACGTCAGTGGCAGGGAGGCCTAGCCTCGGCTCCAGCCCTCCACGGCTTCCATTTCGCTCCCAGCCAAAGTGAGAAACGACCTCAGAACCCCCGCCTGGCCTCCTGTGCGCCCTGCTCTGGGCCTTCATACCTGCTGTTCCGTCTACCCGAAATTCCTTCCCCGCAGACAGCTCCCTCCCTGCGCCCCTCAGGTCTTAACTCAGAAGCCAACCCCTCGGTGACCCCTGCCTCCCCGCAGTGACCTTGCTCAGCTCCTCTCTCTCTCCCCACTCCCCTCACCAGGACAGGCACCAGCTGCCATGCCTACAGGGCCGAGGTCAGCACAGGACTCGGCGGGCGCTCAGTGGGCAGCAGCGGCAGACGCACACACCGGGCTACAGTGGACTCCAGGTTGACCCGCGGGTGCAACCGCGCCTGTCCACTCAGCCTGCCGTCCCCGCCCCTCGGACTACGCGTCGGCGCCACGGAGCCAGGTCTGGCGGAAGCACGGCCGTTGGAGCTGCTGCGAGGCTGCGTCCATGTGCGCCACCCACACGCAGGGCGGACTGCAGGTGGCCAGCACCAGGCTGTCCTCACGCCACGGGGCACCCCCAGGGGACGTGCGGCCTGTCTCCGGCCTCTCGAATCAGCTGAGACCATGGTTAAGGGGGGCCCTTGCTGTCTGGGGGGTGACCGCAGGGACAAGGCAGCCCGAGGCAGCGGGAGAGGGCGGGCCCCACGTACTCGCCCATGTAGCCCTTGGAGGTGGAGTGGAAGGAGGCGAGCTCCACATTGCTGGCGTACTCGGGCCCCATCTCGGAGAGCACCTTCTTGAAGGAGTGGAAGCTGCAGTCCGGAGAGTGCACGTTGTCCTGGTAGACCTGCGGGGGCAAGCGGGGGTGGGGTGGGGCGCGGGCGCTCAGGGCTCCACGCTGCTTCCGGCGCCCGGCCAGGAAGTGCCCGGGCTGGGGGCACAGTGATGTCTCCCCACCCAGTCCTCTGAGCGCCTCTCTACCTCCCAGGACCAGTGACCATGCGCAGAACACCCACCTGCCTGAGCAGGTGCTCCCCCTGAAGTGTGACACGATGACACTGGTGACCAGAGTGGTCCCTGTCCTGCCCTGGCCTTTCCGATAAAGAGCGAACCATGCTGCCGCCTCTGCCCCTCGGCCCCTGCCCAGGTCGGATCTATTCTGTCTCTCTGTCCACTTTCTCCGTCGGCCGCCCCCAGACTGTGACGGTGAGCAGCTCCCACGCCTGTTTCCTCCTCTCCTGTCCACCCACTGCCCTGGAGGTGGACCTGCCGCACTGCTTTGGAGGCCAGGGAAACCGAGGCTCTCGGCGTGGCAGGTCGGTGGGAGGGCGTGGGAGGCCCAGGCCAGATCCACCTCCAGTGAGCCAGGCAGCGTCCTCCCCCGCCCCAGACCCAGAGGACAGGTTGGCCCCTGGTCACGAGGAAACCCGCCGCCCCTTCTGCTGCCTCTGCTTTCCTTTAGAAATGAGGGCCCCTGTGCCATTGACCATGGCCGCTGTGTGTGTGTGTGTGTGTGTGTGTGTGTGTGTGTGTGTGTGTGTGTGTGTGTGTGTGTGTGTGAGAGAGAGAGAGAGAGAGAGAGAGAGAGAGAGAATGGGGTACTAAAGAACAAAGAAACACCGCTCGTGTGCCAGACGCTGAGACTGACCAGAAGCCACTCAGACGGGAGGTGACGTGCAAAGGGGGCTGCCAGGCCTCCTGATTCTCCCCTGCAAAACAGGCGGCAGCCTTGGCCCACAGCTGTGGCTCGTTAAGACTCCCCTCCTTTCAGGACGCAGCGGCACGGAAGCACACGGGGCCATGCCGTCCCAGCGCTGTGCCCTGCCCTCAGGGCCCACTCTCACTGCCCACAGGGATCCCTCTCCCCACCCTTACTCAGGAGGTTTGGGAGGACAGAGCAGAAGCCCCGAGCCCAGCTCAGGGCCTGGTCACTCGGCCCCTGGCCACCCCCGCCGGACCACAGTGAGTCGTGGGTGCAGTGTGGGTGTGTGGCCCTCACCTCACCAGGGAGTCTCCATCCTGACCCCTTTGCTGAAGCCACCAGGAAGAACGCGAGAGAATCGGGTCTGAGATGTGGTCTGAGTCCTGGGTCCAGCCCCACACCTCTAAGTGAGCCCTTTTTTGTTGTTTTAAAGTTGAAGCGGTTTGGTTTAGATTTCTGAAATGTGTAACTGAGTCCAAACCAAGTGGGGACGCTTTAGGTCACAGCCTCGCCCTTGGACAGGTCCTCTCCTCCAACACCCGGGAAGTCCCATCGGCCTGGGCTCGCGCCCCGGCCACGCGGGGGACAGCTGGCAGCGGCGGCTCTTACCTCATCAGCCAGGAGAAAGAGCTTCTCTTCCCACGCGAAGTGGATCACTTCTTCTATGCACTTTCTGCTTTGCACCTGACCTAGAGAAACACAACAAAACGAGACGGCAGGTTGTAACGCTGTTCACATTTTCCCAGGTCAGAACCTCCCCCGGAATGGCTCCGGTGTTCGCTGGCGGCTGTGCCTGATGCATGTAGTAAGTACATACATACATGTGCATGCACATTAGTCATATATGCGTATATACCTGATGCAAAGCAGTGTATCGAGTGTTACCTTTTCGTTACAGATAAAAATACCCATATTCTTGTCTATGCAAGAATATGTCTGAAAAATTATATAGCTGCATCTTGTAAGTGTGTTGGGTGACTCAGCTTGTATGACCTTGAACTATCTAAGCAACCAACTTGTGTCCTGCCAAACAAGTACCAGCAGGCTTCCTGTGAAGCCAGCCCAGGGTCCGGGGATTCTGGGGGTGGAGTGGGGGGTGGCCACCCTGGGTGCTCTGGGCCAGCTTCTTCCCATAGTTGACCGATTTTCACTCATTCAGACACCAGAGAGCAAATAAGCCCCTGCCTTTGCTCATAAAGTGACTCTTTATAAAACCTACAGCCCCTTTCCCTAAAACAGTCTAAGAAGAAACAGCTATTTCCTCCCAGACAGCCAGGCGAAGGCCGATGTAAACACCTGCCCCGGAAGTTTCTGCCCCTCTGACATAAACTGGGCACGCAGAGAATTTCCTAAGCTGTAGGACTTGCTAATGCAGCAAGGGGTGGGGGGGCCCAACAGCTTCTGCTGGGAGCTGCTGGGAAATGCAAATTCTCCAGCCCACCCCGGCCAATCACATCAGAGTCTCTGGAGTGGGAGCGGTCCAGGGGCTTGTCTCTTTACAAGCTGCAGTCTGCCACAGCTGCCTGCGCCCCCTCCCCAGAGATGCCGGGGTGCGGCCTTTTTAAAAAGCGCCCTTTGTGATTCTAATGTAGAGCCAGGAGGGAGAGGCTGGCTCCGTGTCATTTTCCGCCAGCCACCTGCTCGGGATCTTCACCCCGTCCCCCCAGGAGCTGGTGCAGATGCACCCGTGACAGCCAGCTGCCCATTGTCTCTGCTCCGGAATTCAAGTGGCACTCCCAGCGGATGGGGGCACATTCGATGTTCCCAACAGGCAGATTCCACAATCAACTCCGACACGCTCTTGGCCCTGACCCCGTTCATCTCGACAAAGGGGAGAGGAGCCCTTGTCCTTGGCAACCAAACAGCGCCGGGGACTCTGCAGCCCGCAGCCCAGAAAGACCAGAACAGGCAGGACAGTGCCTATTTTTTTTTTTTTTTAGGCAAGGCTGCGTCTAAGGCACACAAAAACGCACACACCAGCCAGCGTTCTGGAAACTGGTTCAGAAAAACAAGCAGGAGGCCCAGGATGAATGGAGATGCTTGTGTGCGAGATGCCTCCAGCGGGAGACTGCAGAGGCAGAACGGGGAGCAGCACCGGCCCTGGCTCACCTCCTCACTGGCAGGCTTGAAGGGTTTTATGTTAGCAAATCTGGAAATGCACTCGAAAACCCGGAGCCAAGAGGACTTCGCGTCATTTCTTAACTCTCTAGCACCCAGGCATGTGGTACGCCGGCCGCCGGCCGGCCCCCCTGCCCCCCATACCGGCAAGGAAGGGGAGCGCAGACCTGTGGGGTTCCCGGGGTTGATGATACACAGCACCTTGGGGTCACAGTGGTCTTTGGCCTCCCGCAAGGCCCGCCGGAGCTCGTCGACGTTCAGGGCCCAGCAGTTTTCCTCGTCCAGGTAGTAGTTCACCTGGACGGCGTCGAGCTCCGAGATGACCGCCGAGTAGAGGGGGTACTGCGGGATGGGGATCATCACTCCCGTCCGGGACTTGCCGCCCCCGGAAACCAGGATCTTCAGGATCGTCTGCAAAGAAGAAGTCCCATCTCACAGGGGCCCCGGCCTCTCCCCAGCACCCCCTGCTGCCCGCAGCCCCCAGAGAGTTGCTTAGCTTCCCTGAGTCTGCCTGTCCTCATCTGTAAAAGGTCTGCTGTGAAGAAGGAGCTAAATAAAATGCTTTAAAGTCCCCTGGGCCTGGCAGAGGAAGCCCACAGACAGACGGACGGACATGCTGAAGGGGAGAGAGGCCAGTGTCGCCCAGATGATGGGCGGGGCAGGCGTGCGCCTCCCCGACTGGACCTACAATGTGTGCTCTGCGGGAAGCCGAGGCTGCAGAAACACCCAGGCTCACGAAGACTGACTGAGGCAAGGACGGGGAGGGAGCGTGGCAGGGGCTGAGGGGCGCACCCGCCTCCAGGGCCTGGCCCCCACCAGCAGGCTGCCAGGCCTGGCCCCCGTGTGCAAGGTTGTCCCCTGAGCAGCGGACAACAGCGAGCCACCCAGCACGTACAGTGATGCCGTCACTGGCGCCCGTGGTCAGGTAGATGTTGTCGGGGTCTGCGGGGACACCGCCGTCTCTCCGGGTAATGTAGGCCGCCACGTCCTCACGGATGCAGTTCACGCCCTGGCTGGCACTGTAAGACCCTGTGGGACAGCACGCACGGCAGTGACCAGAGGCAGGGTGTTGCTGGGGTCACGCATGGGGTTAACAGGGCGGGGGTCTCGGTGGGGCCTGACGCTCCCTACTCTAAGCTCTGGAACTGTGGTAAACTGCTCGGCCACCCCCCTGGGCTTCATCATCCACCTGTCCTCTCACCCACTTATCCACCCACCCACCCATCTGTTCACCCACCCACCCACTTATCCACCCACCCACCCATCTGTTCACCCACCCATCCAGCCATCCACTCATCCACTCACTTTTCACCTGATATTCCCCGACCACCAACTGGGTCGAGCACAATCTAGGCTTTGGCTCCCGCCCCCGGGTCACCTGCCTGGCTGGGGTTTATGCGCGTTCTTTGACAAGTCGTCACAGCTGAGGCTGCTCTGTTTTATCCCTGGTGCCTCCATGTGGTCCCCAAACTGGAGAATGGGTCGATCCAAAACGGCACTACCTGACCACCCCAGGAGTCTGCAGCCCCGAGCAAAACCAAGCAGGGTCCCCGGGGTTGCTAGGCACAACCCTCTACTGCCACCCCGTATCAACACCGTCCCCAGATGCACTTGGGATTTCAGTCCAGACCGTCAGTTATACACAGAGCAGGAGCGGGCAGAACCAGTTTCCGACGCCGGAGGCCAGCGCGGAGGTGCCTGTGCCGGTCGAGCAGCAGTGGCGAGGCGGCCTGATGGAGCCCCCCTGAACCCCAGCCCTCGCCCGCCAGCCAGTGCCCGCTCCTGCACGCCAGGCCCCCCAGCCTTTGCCTTCCTGTTACTGAACAAACCACACGGATCCCCCAAAGCTGGCCTCCAGTGTCTGCCAGGGAGTCCATCCTAGAGACAGGGCCCCGTCCTCAACCGGCCTTTCACTTCCCCAGGGACTTCATTTCACACAGACGGGGCCTGGCCACTTCCCGCCCTCGCCTGCTGCTTCGGTGCATCTCAGGGAGGGCACCCGCTCCCCTGCGGGCCCGCACCACACCCAAGAGGGACAGTGCTCTGGTCACAGGGCGGGCAGGCGGCCACAGCCAGGAAGGTAAGCCCAGGGCTCTTGATAGACAGAGCAAAAGGGGGAGGGGACAGGCAGGACAATGACAGAGAGGCCAAGGGTGGCTTTTCCCCTGCTGAGCACGCCACAAGAACCCCTGTCCCACCTTCCGGAACATGCAGACACGGGTCCTAAAACAGCTCTAAGGGCAACTGCTCTCCACTGGGCGGGGGACGCCGAGTCCCTTGTGGAAGCACCAGGCAAAGGGACAGGGCAAAAATAAACAGGAAAGCAGGCAGCTGGGAAGGGAGAACAAAGAGCCGAGGTCCACAGGCTGGAGACCCATCTCAGCATGCGACGGGGAGAGAAGGCCATTTTCACATCTGCAGGGGCCACGCCAACTGCGGGGAGGCAGGCGCGGCATGGGGCTGGGCTCCCGACAAAGGGGACCGCAGGCTGGGCCATGGGGACACAGTGAAGTGAGGGGCGGGCAGCAGGGTGGGAACCGTGGATGCCGCCAAAATGGGGGCAGGGGCATGTGGCCGCACTACCCTCCCCCAACAACGGACTGCCGGGCCACGTGGGGACAAGTGGGGCCCGCAGAGCGAGAAGAGAATGCTGGACAGAGCCATCGTCCTGAGGCCGGTCGCTGGTTAACCCTTCTGCTGACAGAGGGCTGTGCCCGGGCCAGCTCCCAGGGACAAAACCCATCCCAGCCGAGCCAGGAGCCATGACTACTGCGTCCCCATCCTCCAAAAGATGGCATTGACCCCATCGGCTCAGCCCTGAGGAGGCTGGCAGCCAGGCAAGAAGAGGAACGCTGTTCTGTATCGCTCTGCACGCCAGCACCCCCCACGTCCCCCCACGCCCTCACATGCACACCCCTTGGTCGGCCAAGGCCCAGACTACACGCTCGCTCCCACCCTCCAGGGCTGGCAGGTCGGGGCCTCACCCAGGCTATTGCCGCCACAGGCCTGGAGGATCCGCCGGGCTCGCTTCTTAGCGTCTTCTGGGAAGCTGGGGCTGTCCAGCAGGTTTGGGTAGGTACAGAGCGCCATCACCTGGGGGCACAGAGGTGCGGGCTGGGCTCCTGGCATCCCCTACCCTGGAGGGCCGGGAGGGGCACTGGGCAGGACAGGGTGTGAAAGTGACAGCCCTGAGGCCTGGGGGCCCTTGGGGTGGGTGAGGAGGAGGGTCCTGAGCTCCCTGCCGCAGAAGAGGAGGCAGGAAAGGCCGGGGCGGGGAATAGGGTGACCTGGGCTTGGGTTAGGCTGTCACCAGAGGAGCTGGGGACAGAAGAGGGCTGCTGCCAGGCCCCCAGCCTGACTCTGCCACACAGGCCAGTGGCTCACCACCCACGGCCACAAGAACCACAGCCTCCCAGGCAGGGCCCAGGGCTAGGCGGCCGAGGGCGAGAACCTGGAACATCGGGTCTGGAGGGACTGCCACTTCAGAGGCACCCCCCTGTGGGACTCTGGTGCCTGCTGCCTTCCAAGGGCCAGCTCACCTGTCGGAGGAAGGTGATTGGCTGCTGGCCCATGGCCTGGGCATCCCCAATGTTGGCCCGGATGACCTCGGTGAACGGTTTTTTGATCCCCTGAGCAGAGAGAAGACAACAGCTGGTTACTTCAGACACTCAGACCATGGATTCCAGAGGCCACGCAAGGTTCCCACAGGACACTAATCCGCAGCCCTATTTTGAGCCTCACCAGGTCACGGTGCCAAGCCTGGACCCACTTAACCTTCACAGCTGCCCCACGGGGAAGAATGAATGTTAACCCCGTTTTACAGATGAGGAAATGGAGGCCGCCAAGGGTATAGAAACTTGCCCAAGGCCACATAAAAGATAAATGCCAGTCCTGGGCTTCGAACACAGACCCCGAGAGCAGCCTCCCTACCCGCCACGCCACCATCTCCTGCTTTCCGAAAAGGCTGGAAGAACTCTCCTGGGCAGCCGGAGCACCGAGGCTGCAGCAGGCCCACAGCCCAGGGCGACCTCAGAGCAACGTTGAACCAAGGGTCCCAGGGCACCCGTGCGGAGGGAGGCCAAGGTCAGCAGGAGAGGACCCCACAGCCCCCGCTCCCGCCTGGGTAAATGCCTAGGTACTGTGGACACCCTCTCCCAGAAGACACCCATCAGCAGGGACTCTCGGGGCCCCTCCCGCCCGTGCAACCTTGGTTTTGCAGAATGAAGAACGTGGGCGGATTTTCACTTTTTTTTTTTTTTTTTAGCATCAGGGAAGAAAAGACTGGCTAAAGAGCAAAACCGAGGCCACCGCCTGAGCACAGAAAAGAGAACCCAGAGAGCCCCCAGTGTCGACATCGCTGGTAGGTGACAAGGACACTTGGGTCCGGACGGGGGGCTTCGGGGACCGGGAAGCGTGGGCATGCCACCCCGCTCCCTGATGGGTCCAGGAGGAGCCACTGGAAGAGGCAGAATCAACAGGTTCAAGGGCCTCCCGGCACAGTGGGAAGCTGCTCTGAGACGAACAGGATGAAAATCGCCTGGCAGAGCTCCGACATCATCTTACAGAGCTGCACCGGGGCGAGGCCGAGGGTCTGGGCGGAGGGAGGAGGCGGTGGCAATGCCAAGGGGCGCGGGTGGGGAGTGGGGTGCGGGAGAACGGCCACCTTCCCCCCCTACTGCTCTTTCCCCGGAGGCACCCTAAGGACAGATTTTAACAAGAGAATTCTGTCATTTTAACGCTAGCCTTTTTCTCCACTTCTCACAATGTGGGAGGAAAAGCAACTTCAGAAAACTTTCCTTTTTTAAATCAGTAATAGACACCTTAAGTATAAACCTGTGGGCTTAAGGGATAGAAGCAGCGGCCAGTTGGGTGTTCCTGATCCAGTGTCCGCCCCTACGCCCCTCCCTCGTAGAAATTCCCCAGCTGCTTCTGGAGGAGGCGTGGGGGCGCTGAGGACGGTGCCCCAGAAATGGCCCTGGACCTTCATAAACAGGGCCTGGTAAGTCTCCAAACGCTGCATTTCTGCGTAGGAAAGAGGCCTTTAATCCCTCCTGCCCTTGTGCCAAGTTCTTCAGGGCCGGCCACTTTGCAAAGATGTCCCGGGGGGCAGGGAGAAGCAGCCGGAGCGTCCTGAGGCCAAGGCCAGGGGTGAGAGCAGGACCCCTGGAGCCGGGCTGCAGGGCACGTGGCCCAGAGTTCACCCCACAGGCAGGAGCCAAGAAGGCTGGGGACAGAGGCCTGGCTGGGGCCATTGCAGGGGGGCCTGACACACCCCTGGGCCCTGGCCTGGGCTCCTGGCACGGACCCTCCGTCAGCGCGGCTGAATCGGCCCCGGGCTGGCCACCGAGTGCAGGTGACTGCCGAGGCGTGGGCCCAGTCTGTCCTTAGCAGGGAGCGCATCTGTCACAGAGGGGCTGGGGACCAGCACACAGCTGCGGGCCCTCGGCCAGCCCACTGCTGAGAGAGGACAATGCCGGCCCAGGGCCCAGGGGTTGCTGTCCTGTGTTGTCCGCGGTGCTGCTCGGCCAATTTGGGGCCGGCCGACAGGGAGCCCGGGGTGCTGAACGTGCCTTGCTCAGGTCTCGGTGCCATGATGGGTGAGCTGGGGGCTCTCGGATGACAGGGGACCAGCCAGCCCCACCAAGGGCCACCATACAGAGGAGACTGTCCCGGGCAGACCCCTGCCCTCACTGACTCACCCAGGCCTCAGCCTCACACCCGGGGGCCTGCTGGTCAGCATGTAGCACCTTTGACCCCTGCCCGCATCCTTCGGCCCACCTTCCGATCCACCTGCACACATCCTGCCCAGGGCTGCCTCCCTGCGGGGCACTGAGACTCATTCCTACCCAGCGGGGCTCCCTTCCCACCACTGGGCTCAGGTAGGGGCTGGGGAGGAGGCTTCAGGCTCTGGGGACGGCGGCTGTCAGTGGGGAGAGGGACAGAGAGCCGTCACGGCCCTTCTCACAGACCCGGTGGCACCACGAAGGTCTTCACTGCACGGTGGCATCTGAACTCCACGGAAAATGGCCAATGAGATTTCGCCTCCTGTGCCCGGCCCACCCAGGGTTTCCATCTCGGTTCTTGGCTTGCAGTAGGCACCTCCGTGGCCAGGGGGTCACACACGCGACACCGGCTGCAGTGATCAGCTTGTCCCTCCAGCTAGGGAAGTTCTGCCTCAACTGCGTGTTCTTTACAAACAAGCAAAGCCATCAGCTTGGGCCAGCCTCCTCCCCGCGCCACCCCGGCCCCAGGAAAGCAAGGAGGAAGAAGTAGGCGGACTGACAGATCTTTTCAAACTCTGAATCACAGCTCCTTTCACAGGGAGCGAGGGGATCTGAAAATCCAAGGGGCTCTCCCCCTCGGAGCTGCTGTCAGGGCGAAGCGGGGCCTCTGGGCCGCAGACCGCTGGAGGAGGACTGTCCCTTCCACGCCCACACAGCCGCCGCTCCTCCCGAGCCTTCTCCACTCCTATCACAGGAGCCAGAAGGACAGGACTCGCCGGGCAAGCCACGCAGAGCCACATGTCCAGCCAATCAGCCCCCATGTTTGCAGAGCACCTGGTGACTTCGGGCCGTATAAAGGCCTTGGTGCCCCCAGGGGCCGCCTCAGGTTCCCCGGGCCACGGCTCTCCTTTTATAGATGAGGACTCGAGATTCACGCCGCCACCCTATTCCCTACGGATACTTGCCCATCCCGTGAAGAACCAAATCGAACCCATACAACAGCAGTTCAGTTTTGATCGCTACAGTTCCCAACAGGGAGAGAAAAACGAAAGCCGGGCCAAGCCAAGGGAAAAAAAAGGACCGGGAAAATCCGACAGGTCCTCGGAAGGGCACTGGCAAAGCTAGCACAGAGGGGCAACTGTCTCAGGAATGGGAGGTTTGGGGAGGCCGTGCTGGCTTGGCCAGGCTCCCTCCCCAGTGCCTGCCGACAGGCAGGGAAAGAGCAAAGGAGAAGGGACAAGCTTGAGGGAGGGCAGCAGACTACGCAGGCGCCCAGAAAGACGGCCTCAACTCCCTCCGCAGCAGGACGGGAGGGGGAGCGGGTGGGGGCTCTGTCCCAGAAACCAGAGGGCGCTTCTGGCTCCAGTAATCAAAAAACTTGTTTACCTGCAATCACTGAGCCATGCCCTGCTAGAAATCCTTCCTGGATTTCACACTTTCACACCCAAACTTGGCACCTTAAAGTCCCGAGCCCAGCACACATCTCTGGTTTGAGTCCCAGTCCAGGCACATGCCCAGGCTGTGGGTTCGATCCCCAGCTGGGGTGTCTAGGGAAGGCAGCCGATTGACTTTCTCTCCCTCTCTTCCTCCCTCCCTTCCCTTCTCTCTAAAATAATTTTTAAAAATTTTAAATAAAGGATAAAAATAAGAAATCCCCACCAATCCTTAAAGGACTGGGAGGAGGAGAGAGCTTTCTGCTCCTGACCTAACCAACCTCACACTGCGCTGAGCCCATACCCACGTTGCTATTTAGCAAAAGGTAGAGAGGGCCCTGGCTGGTGTAGCTCAGTGGATTGAGCAAGGGCTGGGAACCAAAGGGTCATTGGTTTGATTCCCAGTCAGGGCACATGCCTGGGTTGCGGGCCAGGTTCCCTGTGAGGGCCATGCGAGAGGTAACCATACATTGCTGTTTCTCTCCCTCTTTTTTTTTTTAAAAAAAGAAGAAAGTAGAGAGATCCCCTGAACCCCAGCCAGCTCTGGCACCCAAGAAATCACCCCAGCCTTGTCTTAACAGGGAGATCACTGTCTCCCATGGAGCCAGCCCCAGTCTGCCAGCTATCAACGAGGAGCCGGGCAGCAAACGCCTGAGCTCCCCACCCAGCCCCCTCCTGGCCAGGGAAGGAGAGAGACCGAGCCAGCCTCCGGCGCCAAGCTTTAAACTTAGCCCCGCAAGGAGTCAGAGGGAGGCACGGACCCTGACCTGTCCAGCTCAGCATTTTGAGTCAGCAGAACTGGGTGTTCTAAGGAGATGTCAACAGTCCATGAGCTCATCAAACCCTCAAAGTCCCCGTAGGAAGGGGGACCAAGTGTTGTGTCTCCATCACAGCTTCCTGCCACGCATTCTGGGACCCTAAGCAACCAACTCCCCAGGAGGTCCAGTTCTGGTGCCTCTGAGAGCAAGGTCAAGGGCCCTTCCCCACCCCCATCGGAGCCAGATCCACCTCAAGCAAGGTCCTGCCACTATCTTCCAGTCTTTCATCAGTTCCTATCAACTCCAGGTGTGCTTATCTTTTGACATTCCCCTGTTGACGTCACCTGCAGAAGTCCACCCAGGTTAGAAGTCCTACAGGGACCCCTGTGACACCCACGGCAGCCACCCTGGCTGCTCGGAGGCAGAAACCACTCCTGGGTGTGTGGTCCCTTTACACGCAGCTATGAACTCAAGCCAAGATCCCAGCCAGCTGGCCATCAAGACCAAGACAGTCCCTACCGTGGTCCAAATGGCCCACGTCTCCGACTACCCGGCTGCTCACAGAGGGGCAGCTGTGTGCTCAGACAGAGGACAAAGTGTGGCGGCGGTTCCAGAGGGAGCCTAAAATCAGGAACTAGGCAGGGCCCTTCTGGCCCTACTTCCTCGGGAGGTGGGGGACTCATTACTGGCAGAATGACCCAAAAGGTCTAGGACACGGAGAGAAAAAGTTTGGGGCACAAGCCCTCCCCTCCTCCCTTGTGATCACCTTCCCACCACTACCACCCAGGCCCCTAGCCCGCGCTCCCCGCCCCTCCATGTTACTTTCTTCAAAGGACTTATTCACGCTCTGAAATTCTGCTGCTCTCTTCACTGCTTCTGGCTGTCTCTCTGCTCTCCCCCCACCCGCGTTCCCCCAGGACCCGGGTTCCAAGTGGGGAAGACGGCCACCTAGCGTGCGCTGCCCACCGAACAGCCAGGGCCAGGCACTGCCGCCGCCCAACAAGTGAACCGCATCGGAGGGTCTCCCTCCGCGCCGAGCGCCGGGCACTGGTGGGTGAAAGGGTGGGGGAAAGGCATTGTGTTCAACTCAAGCCTGGTCGACTACAGGAGCCGCGCGGGCTGGGAGGAAGTCCGGAGCGCCGACCCCAGCAGCGCCTCCCCCTATCGGCGCCCCCCAGCCCCGAGGCCCGGGCGCCCTCACTCACCCGCTGCAGCTCCAGCTCGATCTCGCCCGCCTTGAGCACGATGGGTCCCCGCACCGCATACTCCACCGCCTTCACCTGCGGGTTCATGGACTCCAGCGTCAGGATGCGCTCGCGCCGGCTCCGCTCGGGCCTCACTTTGCGCACGGCCGGGGCCTCGGCGGCCGCGCTGCTCCGACAACGGCCCCAGGGACCCGGGGGCCGGGGGCAGCAGCCCCGCCGGACCAATGCCGCCGCTCGCTGCATCGCGCACCCGCCCTGAGAAACCTTGGCATAAAAAAAGAAAAAAAAACACGTCGCGCACAGTCTAAGGTGCGCACCCGTCCGCCTGCCCCCAAGCCCAGCCAAGGGCTCCAGAAGCGACGGGGGCCAGCCTGGCTCCACGGCTGGGTGCCGCGGTCGGACCCTCCACCGCGCCCCTGCGGAGCCAGAGCGCCGCACAATCGGGTATTGCAGAGGCTGTGCCCAATGCTTGCATGCAACGTGCCTGTCGCCGCCTGGCCACCTCCCTCGGGTCCGGCTAGCGCGCACGCCAGGAGCGGCTCTCCGGCTCCAGCGCCCACAGCCGCAGCACAGCGCCAGCACCAGCACCGCGGGTCCCCTGCGCTCGCACACCCACCGCCGGAGTCCGCCCCGGACTGCCCGCGGGCCCCTGGGTTTTGTAGTTCTCCAGTGCGTTTCTAGAGCAGTTGCAGTAGCTGGCTGAACTACAAGTCCCATAATGCCCCGCGCTGGTCTGATCGGAGGCCGGGCCGGAGGCGGGAACCCGAGTCGGGCTCTGCTGGGGGCTGAGCCGGCTTTGTCCCGGTAGAGGCGGGAGCGCTGCTCTGGCTCACCACCGCCGGGGCCGGGCGGGGGCCTGTTGTCACACCCTTCTGCGAATTCAGAGCTCTGTGCAGCTTCTCCCTTGGGGGCGCGTTCCTCCCTGGCCCCCCACACCTGCAGGGACGCCGGCGGAGAGATGGTGCAGTCCTCCCCCGGAGTTTCATCATCCAGGTGGCCGCGGCCGCTCAGCAGGGGCTGGTAGGAAGCGGGCGCTAGGAGTTTGAGATGTGACCGCCACTCTTATCCCTTCTGAACGTGGGGTTCCGTGTTGGCCGAACGGAGATCTGCCCACACCTGTAAGGGCGGCTATAAGGATAGGAGGCGCAGCACCTGGCCTAGCACGCGCTCAGGCTTCCTCTGACCCGCTCCATCGAGGCTTTCCCCCACCTCCGTGACCTCTTATTTCCTTCCAAACCTCTGAAATTATCTCGTTCAGATACTTTTTACTGGGTTATGGTCTACCTCCATGGAAGCTCCGTGGGGGGCACGGGGAGCGTGTGTCTTGTCCGTGGTATTCCCGGCACCTCCAAGGGTTTCCACCGCATGGTCAAGCCCCTCAGTCAGTGTTTGCCGAAGAATGAATGCGTGGCACAGGGTATCTCTTGTTCTCGGCAAACGACTCCACGGGTGAAGGCTTCCTGGCTCACCCAGAGCCTGTGCAGAGCAAGAGAGGCCGTGGGATTGCGTGAGTGACCTTTAAGGCCCCTTCCCATCTCCCAGGCCCTTCCCAGCCTCTGCCTCAAGGGTCAGGGGACTCGACCTCCAGGGAGCTCAGCTTTTCTAAGGACTCTACTGCCTTCCATGTCCTGTTCTTGCCCGGTCCACCTTCCCCTCCAAAACATGCCTGACCTTGACCTGCCCATGATAGAAGCACAGTCCCTCACTCTTCACCCAAAGGTCAGTGCACTTCCTGCTGCTCCCCCACCCCCACCCGGAGCAGAAGGGACGTGGGAGCTGGGAGGCAGGGCGGGCAGGCTTCAACAGGTGAGCACACGCTTATCTGCACAAGTGAGAAAAACAATGCCCAGCACCCAGCCCGTCCTCAGGGGCTCCCTGCAGAAAACAAGTTAGTGTCTCAATCGTGTCTTTTGCCAACCTGTCACGATTGCAGGAGAAAACTCCCTTGCTTTCTTGTGAAACACACCTTACAGTTTGCAAAACACTTCCTCGCCTCTCACTGCCATTGCACCTGACAGCCGCCAAGGAGGAAGACAAGGCAGGCGTTCTCCCCATCTCGCAGACGAGGCTTTGAGAGGGTCCACGCCAGGTGCGGGCAGCACAGTCAAGTGCGGATCAGGCACCGTGATCCCCAGCCCAGGGCTGTGGCCCCCACACACAGGGACCCGGCTTGTGTCGCCCCCTGGTTTTGGAGATTTGAGTTGTTCCTTGTCATGCAGTGAGCCCTTACAGGGCTTCTGGGTGGTAGCTGTGCTGATGGGAGGTGGTAATAGAGTGACCGTTGTCCCTTTCTTGCCCTTTAGAACAGGGAAGGGTGGGGCAGGAATAGGCTCCTAGGTAGTAAAGATGACACCTGACTAAAGCCATCAGGAATGCCCTCCTGATGAGCGGTGCCATCAGGGGACCTGTGTCCCTCACCTGTCGCGGGGAACTTGCCTCCAGCTGAGGGGGCGCAGTCGGCAGCCGGCCCCCTGCCTGTCAGTGCCATCGAGCGGGCTCGCCAGCACAGAGCCAGCTTGCCTGAGGGTGTCATCTCTGGGACTGACTCTGCTCAGTGGCTGAGCCAGGCTCAGGACACCGATAGGGCAGTATCTGGCCCAGGGCTTCCCAGAAGGCGGGCCAGTGTTTCTCTCCCTGCCTGATCCTGCTCCCCCCACTTCCTCTTACAAGACTGGCTCCCTAATTCCTGTCTTGCACCCCAACTCCTTCTGCACCTCCCTATGAGGCAGACAGCCTCCCAGGCCAGGGACCCCCAAAGGCCTGGAGGTCTAAGGCATTCCAAGAAGGCTGTCGGTGACATGGGGGAAGACAGGGCCGGGGACAGCACTGGGAGCTGGGTCAGAGGTTAGCCGGGTTAGGACACGCAGGCCAGGTGCTGAAGGTAAGAATTTTGGTCTTCATCCTAAAAAACTGAGAAGCCTCTGGAAGGCTTAAAGTAGGAGAATGAGTTATCGTATTTATGTTTAAAGTTCTGCTGCCCAGAGGGCAGGTTGGAGGGGGCGGGGGAGGGTACAGGGCCAAGAACTGTGGCGCCAGCAAGGTCAAGTGTAGGCCTGGCTTGGGGTGTGGGCTCTTGTGAGCAGAAACTCAAGGTTAGAAGCGGCTGGTGAGATATGAGACGCTGCTATCACTCAGGAAATTCCAAGGGTTTTATGACCTCTGTGTCAGGAACTGGGGACAAAGACCAAACAGGTTTTCTTATGATGTCACAACAGCATATGGTCAATCCTGTTTTTTAAAAGCCATTCAGTGATACAGAGAAGATGCATATTCTGCCATCTATGTTGTCTTCCGACTGGGGAATTTAATCCATTCATGTTGAAATGAATTTCTCATAGGAAGGGACTCCCTACTGCCATCCTTGTTTTCTGTAGGTCTTACAAGTTTGTTTGTCCCTCATTTCCCCCATTTTTGCTGTCCTCTGTGCTTAGTTAATTTTTTGTAGCCATGTGATTTGAGTCCCTTCTCATTTATATTGGTTTATATTCATTTTTTAAAGATTTTATTTATTTATTTTTAGACAGAAGGGAAGGGAGGGAGAAAGAGAGGGAAAGAAACATCAATGTGTGGTTGCCTCTCACGTGGCCCCTACTGGGGACATGGCCTGCAACCCAGGCATGTGCCCTGACTGGGATTTGAACCAGCGACTCTGGTTCCCAGCCTGCGCTCAATCCACTGAGCTACACCACCCAGGGCTATTGGTTTATATTCTATTGACAGTGACTCTCAAGGATACAGTATCATTAGCCACAGCCACTAAGCTGCACCTTATGTAGCTGTTTCCTTTGAGGTTTCCATGGGGACTACGTGTAACAACTCGATGTTATAGCAATCTATTTTCTTTCTTCTTTCTTTATTTTAAAGCTTTTTTAGCTTTCTACTTCTCCTAAGGAAATACCTGTAGTATATATTCACTCTTGTTTACTCTCTAGTTTCGTTTCACTTCTGAAGTAACTTTAATTTGTTCCTAATTTTTTTCTGCTGTTTTGTCATTTAATTGCCGTGTTTTCCTAGATTTAATTTATGTTCATCTTGGCTGTCTTGTAATCTTTTGAAATGTCTTTCAGCTAGTTTTGAAATACCAGTTTAGCCCTGGCTAGCGTGGCTCAGTGCATTGAGTGCCAGCCTGCAAATGGAAAGGTCACCAGTTCGATTCCTGGTCAGGCACACGCCTGGGTTGCGGGCCAGGTTGCCAGTGGGGGGCTTGAGAGAGGCAGCCCATCGATGCACCTCTCGCACATCAATGTTTCTCTCTCTCTTTTTCTCCCTCCTGCCCCCTCTCTCTCGTACTGTCCGTCTGGTTTGTGGCCGATGAGCCTTGCGCCCACGGTGCCTAGATGGCTCCAGCCCTTCCTGCCTCGTCAGAGACCCTGTTCCGTCCGCTGCTGGAGTGGATGAGCCCCCCGGCACTGCCACGGTTTCGCTCCCATCATCCTGCTCTGTCCTCCCGCTCGGCCTGCCGTCAGACGCCTGGCCTCTGCCCTCCACGTTCTCCCGCACAAATGTGTCCGCCCCACAGCCCTGACCGTGCTCCTGGTGCTTGTCTTCACGCTCTCCTGCTTTGGAGTTTTGGGGGGTCGCCTTATCCTCTGGCCTTGTTATAAACACTGTCCATAGTTTCTTGTTTTACCGTCTAGTTGCTCTGTCTGGGTTTGTCTGTCTGTTTTTATGGGGAGAGGAGGGCTCCGGAGCACTGAGAAACCCCGCCACAGCTATGCCTCCCAGAGCTGCTGGGGACGGAAAAAGAGCCGGGCGAGCTCAGGAAGTGAATTTGTCCCTGTGGCCCTGGCAGAAGGGCTGGTTCCCAGGAAGCCAGCTGCCCCGTGTCTGAATTCTCCCCCAAAGAAGCTGACACACGACAGACGCACACTTTTAGCAGGCCACAGCGCGTCTCCGTGGAGGGACCACACTGCTCTGTTAGGGACGTGTGCTGACACTCCTCCAAGATAATGCAGTTATCACGTGGCTTGTCATGGACCCCTAACTATTTTACAGTTAATTTTTACTTACAGGCATCATGTACGAACATGCCCCTTTGTGAAAGATTAACGCAGAGATCAGGTGAAAGCCCTCTGAGGCCACCCAGGTCTCCAGGCGATTTTTTGCCGCCTGGATGATTTGCCCCTTACCTCTGTGTCCCTCTTCCCTAAGAGAGAGCATTCAAAGTCACGTCCACGTTAACAGGCGTTGAATGTCATTACCAGAGTGAATTCACTAAGAGCCATTTGGCAGCCGACTGTGCAGCTCTTGTCCTCCACTGAGAGGTACCAATGCGTACAACTTGAGAACTGTTGAGAATTTCGAAGAACTGTATTTATTTTTAGAGAGAGGGGAAGGAGGGAGAAAGAGAGGGAGACACACATTGATCAGTTGCCTCTCCAGTGCGTCCCGACCGAGGACCCAACCCGCAACCCAGGCGTGTGCTGTGACTGGCCGGGAATCAAACCTGCGACCTTTCCAGGACGACGCCCAACCCGCTGAGCCACGCCGGTGAGGGTGAGAACTGTTGAGAGTTTTAGAGACACGGCCCTTTCCTGGCGCTTCTGCACGGCGAGGCCTTGGGTCGTAGCCTCCGCTTTGGACAGCAAGGGCCCTGTTCTGTCCCCACGCCGCTGGCTAAGGGGCCTTTTGGCTCTGCTTTCACGAGGTGTATCGAGATTGTTTTGATCGGGATGCATTATGATTCAAGTTGCAGAAAACCCGACTCATGTTGGCTTTTAAAAGGGTTACATTGGCTCAGGGCACCCAACAGCACAGGGCTGTTTGGCACTTCAGGGTCCTGGATTCAGTTCTCGGGTCCGCTCACAGCAAAGCCCCCTGTCCTGCCCCCAGGGGCCTGGTCGCGCTGTGTGGCAGGCGCCCTGGAGTTCAGTCCCTGTCTTTGTTCTGCTGTCTCTGTTTGTGACTCCCCTCAGTGGTCTCCCTTCACCTCCTTCCATCACCAAAACCAGGAGAGAACAGAGGACCTCTTTGTTGCTGAAGCCGCAGCCAAAGCCCCTATGTGACTCCCTGGCTCCGACTGGGTCACAGGCCCAGCCCTGGGCCGGTCACTGAGGTCAGGGTCACACTGACGTGCTGATGGGCTCGTCAAGGTTAGCAGCGTCCTCGGAACCTCTAGAATGAAGAGGGAAGGAGGGGGCTCCAGCCCGGCTTCCACGGCGCCCCCCCCCCCCCACGAGGCAGCGTGGTTCAGAGCCACGTGACCTTGGTTCTGAGATTCTCTTTCCTAGTTAAGGGCTGTGTGACCTGGGCGAGTTACCAAACTTCTTTGGGCCCCAGCTTCCTCATCCCTTCCCATAAGGTGGTTGTGACAGACACTTGGGTAGAGGTGCACAAAGCACAGCGACTGGTGTGCGACAAGATCTGGATAAGTCCCTGTCCTATTTGAAGATGTGGATCCGAGGAGAGTCCAGGGGAACGACTCTGCCGGAGAGTGTTGAACACAGGGCTCCTGTGCTCAGGCTGGGACACACAGTGACTTGGAGTGACCCAGTTCCTCGGCTCAGCAGCTCATCCACTGTCATGTGGAATGAGAGAGCTTCCAGGTGTGTGTGTGGCGGGGGGGGGGTCCCCTTGAGGATCCCTGGGCTAAAGGTCACCGCTGCTGGATGCCTCAAAGGGACCACCCATTCATTGGCAGATGTGATTCACAGCCCCGTCCTAGAACGGGACGCTGTGATTCAGGATTCACTGCCAGCCAGTGATGCAACCCGCTGATTTATAGATGAACCATTCATAGCTCCCCTCTCCACAGCCACGCCGCCCGGGGCCCGGGGGGCGATGAGATGGGAGAACAGGGCCCCGGGGGGCTTCCTGCAGGGTGCTGCGGAAACTGTCCCAGGGACAGTGCTGCCCTGTGAACCCCAGGTCTCAGACGTGGTCATTATCCAAACCTGGAAAACAAGAGAGGCTTGTGCCTAAGCCTTCTTTTCAAACCTCCCCCAGTACTGAATGCTCGGCCGGAGCCTCCCCCCACCCCTTTCTCAGGGACAGTCGCAGAGCCCACACATTGCATGCTGCACAGACGGGGCGGCATAAATCTTCCCACTTGAAAGGCATGCCTTTGGCCCTTTCTCTCCTTTGTGGGCCTGTGGGAGTCTGCTTGGTTCTCAGTGAGCCAGGGCCCTGGCTGGCTTGCTTCTCTGTTTTAAGAAAAGCCTGTGGATTGCAGTGAGTCTCACCCAAGCACTCGCACGTTTGTTGAGGGCCTACTATGTGGCAGTCGCCCCGCCAAGTGTTCGCAATCCCACAGCCACTCCCTTTCCCTGGGTGCTCACGTTTTGTCCCCAAAAGTCTACTTTTGACACCACCCCTTTTCTTCTCTTTTTTTTAAAGAAAGGCATTGGCTTCGCTAAAAGACCCGGTTCTTCTATGGTGACCCCTGTTCCGGAGGGTTGATGCCGTGACACAGAGGCCAGCAGGTCCCCCTGGAACACACCAGGCTGCTGCCACTTCCTTGCTTTCCAGGGTGTTCCTGAGGGCCGCCTCCTCCCCCACCCCCTCCTCCCCCTCCTCCCCACCCCCCCTTCCCTCCCGCCTTCTTCCCCTCCTCCTCCTTCTGTTCTTCCTCTCCCCCCTTCCGCTCCTCCTCCTCTTCCCCTTCCCTCTCCTCCTCCTCATCTTCCTCCTTCCCCTCTCCTTCCTCCCCCTCCTCCCTTCCTCCTCCACCTTACATCTGCCCCATGTTTTTGAAGTTTGGCCTTCACTACCTTAGGGAGACTTTCCTGGGCCCTCTGACTCACCCCAGGCTTCCTGGCGCACACTGTTCTTGGGAAAAGCTTCGCAGTTGCACTGTGGCTGCTGACACCCGGGACCTAGCCTGCCTCCCTCGTTAGGGCAGAAGCCAGGCGGGGGCCCTGTGGGGTTGGACTTCTCACCCCAGTGCCTAACAGAGCAGAGGCAAAGGAATGAGTGAGCACAGGTCTACTGAGCACCTCCCATGTAC
>PVJI01007813.1:0-75674 GCA_004026765.1 Micronycteris hirsuta | reverse complement strand
ATTTCCATTTGGTGAGTCCATGGTGTTACTTCCTTCCCCTTACCAACCTGAAATGGGAGACCAAACATTTTGAATGATCTGAATTTCACCCTAATGGTGCAGTAGGCAGATTCTGAGATGGCATCCAATGAGCCTGACCTCCTAGTACTTGAACTTGTGTAATCCCCACCCTTGAGTGTGGGCTGAATCTAGTCACTGCATGCTAATTAATAGAATATGGTAAAAGTGATGGGATGTCACTTCTAAGATTAGGTAATGAAGACTCTCTCTGTCTCTCTCTCTCTCTCTCTCCCTCCCTCCCTCTCTCTCTCTCTTTCTCTCTCTTTCCTCCAACCCTTGCTCCGGAGGAAGCAAACTGCCATGTTTTGAGGAATCCTAGAGAGAGGCCTACACATCAGGGAACTGATCTCCAGCCAAGGAGCAGCCACGTTAGTGAGCTTGGACAGGGGACCCACCCGAACTGATTGTGGAAGTGACTTTAGCCCCAGCTGACACTCTTTGATGACAGCCTAAGAGAGACTCAAAACTGCAGGATTCAGCTAAGCTGCACCCTGATTCTTGGCCAATGGAAACTACGAGGTAAAACTGTTGCTTTAGAACCCTGAGACTTGGGGTAGTTTTGTTATGCAGCAGTAGATAACTGAAATAAATGGAGAGAAAGCATAATTCACCTTCATGTAGACGAAAACGTTCCATTGCTCTGGACAGTTGCAACCCATTGAGACTCATCTATAAAGCTTTGACAAAGAAAACTGTTACAGAAGAGTTCAAGTTGAAAGGATGAGAGAGACACACAAAATCGGCGAGTTCAAACTCCACGTGCGCGACTCTCCCAGCTTCCGGGAAATAAAATGAGGATGGCTGAATATTTATTAAACTGTTAATGTGTGTCTAACTCTGTGAATGATGCTGTATAGGGATCATGCCACTGAATCCTCACACTCATTCCAAGTGTTACTATTACGGACATTTAACAGCTGAGAAAGTTGAGGTAAAAAAGAGATTAGATATCTTCCCATCTACATAGCGAGAATTTGAACCCAGATCCTCCTGAAACTAAAACTCATATTTCTAAAAAAATTTTTTAATAAAACTCAAATTTTGATGCATAGTACTCTGAAGAGACCTAACAAGGACTGGCCTCAATTGAATTCAATGATAATAGGAAAAATCCTTTTCCAATGCTTCAATAATTTTATATTTATACAATTCAAAAAGAGGCAGAAGTGGTTATGGAAATAAAATCTAAGGTTACCTCTCAGGGGGAATGGCTGTCAAGGGCCATCAGGCGGCTTCTGAGGGAGGAGACAGGTTTCTATCCTGGTTGGAGTATTGGTTACACGGCTGTGCTGACCTTGTACCACTTTACCAAGCTGCACACTTAGTTTTGTGCATTTATTGTGTATATTCTGTGTGTCAAAACATCTCTATCTCTTTTAACTATATTAATTCCCTACACAAACATTAACTATTTCTGATTCTTCCTCTCTTTGTTGTTTAAGATTTTTTTAGGGTTTTTTTTTTTGAGACAAAATAAATACCAGGCTTTGTGAATGGCTAATCGATGGTTTGAGAGAAACCAAAAAGAGGGTAATTGGCTGCCAGCTTCCCTTCTACGTGACCTTGGCTCCCTGGTCTCAGGTTTTCTCTTGTTTCATAACCATAATCCTCATGCTTTGAGGACCCGATAGTTAGGGTCTCTCAGTTGGTTGTTCAACAAAGCGATCATTCGGCCAACATTTTTAAGCACTGTGGCTAGATTTCTAAAAAACCATTATCACCAAACAAATCAACAAAATCTGTACTTGAGAGGCTCAGAGATGAATGAAGAGGAGACTCACTACATGTTCTAATGGAAGCATACATTAAATACTACAAGTGATCAAGGAAAGCAACGCGTGATCGGGAGAAAACAGAGCTGTCTACCCAAAGGAAATGGTATGCAAACTGGCATTCAAGGTAAGTGGGAGATTCCCTGAAAAAAAAAAAAAAGTTCCCACAGCAGGTAGCATCTCAATGCCTACTACTTGCTAGGTGCATCCCAAATGCTTGTTATACATACATATTTAATTTTCGCATCGCCCTACAAGACAGCGCAGTGTTACCAACTTGACTGAAGCAATGAGGAAGTCGACAAATTGCTTCATTTGCCCAAGGTCACAAGCCAGAAGTGGAAACACAGCAATTAGAATAGGCATTGGGGATGTCTGTGATTCTAACTGCTCTGCGGCAGCAGAAAGGACAGCAATACCCTCTCGGAGATGCTGGTCCCCTCCAAGGGAAGCATCAGAACATGAACAGGGGGTGGGGGTGGGGGGAATGAACCTGGTATGATAACAGGGACCAGAGTGTCATTCCACAAACGATGTCAGACCTGATGAAGTGGGCACCCGCTGAAGGTGTTAAGTCATGGGAAGATTGTTATCCACAAAGATCGCTTTCAGCAACAGTTGGGGTAGAAGGTAGTGTCCCCAGGAATGATTAAGACCTCCTGAAATACCGCAAGTGAGGAGAGAGGTGAAGGCGCAGTATGGCTCAGAGAAGTGGTCCACAACGTGTGGGCAGGACGGTGACATCAGCGTCCCCTGGAACCTGATAGAAATGTCTATTTCCAAGCCCTACTCTTGACATATGAATCACAAGCCCTAGGAGGACGGCCCAGAGAGGAGTTTCACCGACACATTCTGATTCATGCAAAAGTGTAAGAACTGCAGGCCTGGAGCCTTAGTTTTTAACCCAGGATGCACGGTAGACTCACCTGGAAGGTTTTCAGGATCGTTTCCGCTCCACCCACCCACTCTCTCGTTCAGCAGGTCTGGGGTGGCGCTTCAGCATGTATATTTTTAAGAGCTCCCTGGGTGATGCTGATACATGTCACGCCCTGATTAAGAACAACTGGAACAGAAAATGGAATCTGATCTGGTTTTTACTCCTCCATAAATAGACAGGCCCACCTTGCACACGGGGTCTTGCCTGCTGCAGAAAACCTGGAAAGAGTAACTTGCTAACGTCTGCACCTGACGTCGCATCTAACTCTTTACCTGGGGACATCCTGTCAGGGTTGTCCACGTGCACAGGGATGCTCCTGCCCTCTAATTCCTATGGCATCCTGACCTTTCGGTGTTTGTATTCCCTCCAGCAAATAAAATCAGGAAAAGTGGCACATTCGCTAAGTGTTTATTTCTGAGATGTGTCAGATAATGGTTTCAGAGTGAATGACTCAGTCCCTAATAATAACACTGTATTAACTGGTGAATTCAATTTAATCTGAATTCATGGGAATAGTGAAACAGTTTTATACTTGTCAGGACTGAAATTTAGAAAGCAAACAAGCCAGCCAGAGAAGAGAGGCAGGCAGCTGAGCCCCAGAGTGGCCTCATTTCGTACCTGTCTCCTTCCATCACCAAGTTCATCCCTCAGTGCTTCCTTAGGCCATTGGAGCCTTCTAGGCTTACACCAACGTCTGCTCTGGAAACACGCAGAGGTAACTACTCATGCAGACATTCCCTGTGCTTGTTTAAAAACTCAGACACCATACCGCCTCCGGGGCATCCTCTTCCCCCTCGGTGGCTCCCCAAAAATTTTAGCACAAAGTCCAAACTCCTTATCATAGGGTAACGTGTAGCTTATTATCCAATTCAAATGATTTGGGAATGAAAAGGGTGCTAATAATAACTACTGGGGGGGGCGGGTAACTGAGTGGACTGGGAGAGCCCAGTCAAACAGGGATATCCATTAGCCTCCACCTGTGGCAGGTCTCTATCCGGCCCCTGGTAACATATTCACGTCTACCTTGTAACAGGTGTGATGATTATACAGGTGATCCTTGAACAGCATGCCTTTGACCCACGCGTGGGTCCCCTTATATGCAGATTTTTTTCAAGAAGTACTATAAATGCATTTTTCCTTCCTTACGATTTTCTTAATAACATTTTCCTTTCTCTAGCTCACTTTATGGTTAAGAATGAAGTGTGAGTGTATATAATACATATAATATCCCAGATATGTGTTAATCAACTGTTTATTTTATCAGTAAGGCTTCCAGTCAATAGTAGGCTATTAGTAGCTAAGTTTTGGAAGAGTCAAAAGTTGTAAGTGTATTTCAACTGTGGGGGGATACCCCCCACATTGTTCAAGATTCAACTGTATTATTTCTAATTAGTACAAAGTTATGCATGTTTTACTATTAACCTTACTTTACATATGAGAAAATGCAAAGAAATCCAATAGCCTCCAGAACCTTTTATAAATAGAAAGGCAGAACCAGAAGTCAAACCTTCATCTGTTTGGTTTTCATCAAATTTTCCTCAAATGGGTGCCTTCTGTAACAATAACTTCCGAAACAGAACAAATGAGGAGTCATTCAAATTCCCATGTATTAAAAAAAAAAAACCCTGTTTTTTAAAAGTGTCTAGCGCTCTTCCTCAAGAGTAAATCATTTATGACATAATTCAGAAAAAACTTAGATAAAAGTATATAAAGTCAAAAATGTAAGTTTCCCTCTGATCCTGCTCTTAATTAATCCCTCGCCAAAGGTAAAGGCCATTGACAAAATCTCATTTATACTTCCAAAACTTTTAAGATGAGAAATAAATGTGGATTTCCCTTTTTTCCCACTTAACTTGAAATGTACTATATGAAAAACTTTTTTAACACTTCATTAAAACATCCAGATAAGTTTTAAACCACAGGTATAAAGTGCTTTCACGTATAAATCTTCTGACGAACGAAATTTCCCAATAGGGGGTTTCCAGTCAAGATGGCAGTGTTGGCAGACGTGGTTCACCTCCTCACACAACCACATCAAAATTACAACTAAAATACAGAACAGCCATCACTCAGGAATGTCAGAAATTGAGTTGAACGGAAATCTGACAACTACGGAATAAAAGAAACCACATCCATCGAGACTCTTAGGAGGGGCACGGAGACAGAACAGGCTGGCCCCACACCCATGTGGATAAAAATTTGGGCGTGATATCTCAAGAGTATGGATCCCCGACCCACTTGAGGTCCCCCAGCCCAGGATTCCAGTGCCAGGAAGATAAGTCCCCACAACTTCTGGCTGCAAAAACTAGTGGGAACTGAGTCCATGGAAGAAACTTCTGGAGCCCCAGGCAGTTCCCCTCAAAGAACCCACACACAGAATCACCTGCTCAGGCTCACTCCCTCTGAGCTCCGGCACTGGGGTGGCAGCCTGAAGGTCACCAGTGTTATACAGGGAAACACTCAAGTGTCTGGCATCAAGGCAAGCAGCAGCCATTGCCCCTTTGCTGAGCCCTGTCCCCGACAGAGCCAGTAGGCTGGTGCCATATCTGAGACCCCATCAACCTGGCTACACTGTGTGACCTGCCTTGGAGATCCACAAAGTCTCTACCCTACCCAACTTGGGGTCCCACCCAAGCTGCTTTTCCATAAGAATGGCTCATAAATCCTGTCAGAGCTCCTAAATCCTATCAGACAAGCAACAGGTGGCTTCAGTGAGCCTTAGCAGCAAGCAGATTAGAGTCCAGGCTTGGCTTCACCTGGGAAACTCCAAGGCCAGCACACGTAGCAGCCATCACAGATTGCTTTGTAGCTCCGACAGGGTGCCCTGGGCAAAACCCACATAGGGGGTGACCTTGGCCTGTACTACCTAGGAAACCCCAGGGCCTATTCACCTAGTGGATAGCTACAGACTGTCCCTGCTGCTGCACAACTGATCCTCTGTGGATGACAGAGGTTAGCGGTCAGTGGTCACAGCCAGTCCTTGCAGCTGCTGGCCTGGATAAATCCCTCCCATTGACCTGCCAACGGCAACCAAGGCACAACTACAGGAGGAGGGTGTACTCAGCCCACATAAAGGGAACATCTCAAGTACCCAGCTTGGGTGATAGGGGAGATTATGCCACTGGACCCTACAAGACATATACTACATTAAGCCACACTACCAAGACACAGAGTCAAAGCAGCTCTACCTACTACATAGAAACAAACACAGGGAGACTGCCAAAATGAGGAGACAAAGAAACATGGCTCAAATGAAAGAACAGATCAAAACTCCAGAAAATCAGCTAAACAAAATGGAGATAAGCCATCTATCAGATGCAGAGTTCAAAACACTGTTTACAAGGATGCTCAAGGAATTTGGTGAGGACCTCAGCAGCATAAAGAAGACCCAGTCAGAGACAAAGGATACACTAATTGAAATAAAGAACAATTTACAGGAAAACAACAGTAGAGTGGATGAAGCTGAGAAATCAGATCAATAATTTGGAACACAAGGAGGCAAAAAACAACCAACCAGAACAAGAAGAAGAAAAAAGAATCCAAAAAAACGAGGATAGTACAAACAGCCACTAGGGCAACTTTAAGAGGTCCAACATTCACTTCATAGAGGGGCCAGAAGAAGAAGAGAAAGAGCAAGAAATTGGAAATCTATCTGAAACAATAGTGAAAGAAAACTTCCCTAATTTGGTGGAAAAAATAGACATGCAAGTCCAGGAAGCACAGAGAGTCCCCATTATGATGGATAGAAAGAGGCCCACTCCAAGACACATCATTATTAAAAGGCCAAAGGTTAAAGATAAAGAAAAACTCTTAAAAGCAAGAGAAAAGAAGTTAGTTACCAGAAGGTTGCCAGATGGGAGTGGGGAAGAGGAGAATGGGTGAAGAGGTGAAGGGATTAAGAAGTACAAACAGGTAGTTACAGAATAGCTATGGGGATGTAAAGTACAGTGTAGGAATGGTGTACCCAAAGAATTTATATGCATGACCCATGGACAGGAACAATGGTGGGGGATTGCCTGAGGGAGTAAGGGGCACTGGGGGGAAGGGGGCAAAAGGGGACAAATCAGGACAACTGTAATAGCATAATCAATAAAATACAATTAAAAAATAAATCTGACAAAAAGAAGTTCACATTAATTCTTTAGTTAAAGACTAAGAGACGCATGAGAGGGGAAGGAAAAAAATATATTTCATGCTTAGTAATTTTGTTCCTATGGTTGGCAGCGTCACAGAGTTTAAAATAGAATTACTGAGCCTGTTATGTGGAAGTTGAAGTATACATCTTTGAGTCCTGGGAAGGGGTTCCCATGTAGCCCCAACACTGCCAGGAATAGCGTGGGTCCCCAAACTATTAAACACCTGAGTCTCAGCTTTCTGGTACAAAGTCAAAGTGTTAGACATCCTAAGTCTAAAACCCCATGTGTCTAGAGGACACTAATGGACCAGCAAAATCAGACAGGGCTGTCCGTCAACCTCCCTCCTCCGTTGGAGTACCTCACAGCCTTGCTTGTCTACCAACAGGGCCACTTTCTCCAGAGCAGAAGGTAAAGAAGCATCCAAAAGAAAAATCTGCTGCAGAATTATTGAACTGTGGAAGAGAGGTCATGGCTCCCTTCACCCACTCACTGACCATGTGCTGGATCCAACAGAGATTCACATTGAGAGGGGGAAAAATACAGTTTTAATCATGGATGCGTCTTTTCCACTCCTGAAGTTTCCTGTTTGTGAAAAGAGGTCAGAACAATATAACCCTTGGGCATTCTCCACCTGATAACTCGTTAGGGAGATCCTTATATGGTTGGTAAGTCTAGAAGGATAACCGAGTATGTGTATCAGTCTGCTCATGCTGCTGTAACAAAATGCTATAGGGTGGGTGGCTTAAACAACAGATATTCATTTCCCTTTGTTCTGGAGGCTGGGAAGTTTAAGATCAAGGTGCTGGCCTATTTGGTTCCTGGAGAGAGTTCTCTTCCTGACTTGCAGGTGGCCACCTTCTCGCTACATCCTTACATGGCAGCTGGAGGGGGGAGATTAAACTGACTTATGTCTCTTCTTATAAGATGGCACCCTCTCCTGGTCAGGAACTTATCTAAACCTAATTATTTTTCAGAGGCCCCGTCTTCGAATGCCATGTCACTGCAGGGGGACACAATTCATCCATAGCAGCATGCTCAGTTAAGTCCTCTCCTCGGTCTTAGGAGTGAGTCTGCCCACCAGACTCCCGAGTCCTCTTTGGCTCGCCCATGGCCTCGCTGGGCCAAGGGAGAGAAGTGGCCTGATTCTTGAGTTTGTTTCTAACAGCTCCATTTGGTTCATAAACCTGAGGCCAGGTCCTCTACCTTGGCCTTCATGTACAATAAACATGATATTCCGGACACATTGCATTTTTTTGTGGTTCAGTTCATCCCTAGTACCAATTCCCTCTCCCTCTACATGTAGAGAATTGTCAATATCTTTAGCCATATGTTCCAACTGAGCAAAGAATTTAGGTTCTTGGAGGGTATTTTCCCTCCTTGTGTGTGTGCGCGCGCGCGTGTGTGTGTGTGTGTGTGTGTGTGTGTGTGTGTGTGTGTGTGTTGGAGGGCGAATTGGTGGTGGCGGTTCATCCGTAACTATGCTTGGCTAGCGGTGTTCGGCATCCATGGCCCAGGCACTCACAGGCAGAGACCTGAGTGTAGCACAAGCCTGCCTTTCCTGGGACACGTCCTCCTCAGCACTTGCTGCTTTAGAAAGCAGAGATTCTGTGCATGACTCCCCCATATGCAAGGGTAAGGTCACTAGTAGAAAAGCCGAATAAATAAGGCACACAGTCACCAAGCGGAATTCAAATAAAGATACATTCGGGCCAACTCACAGAAAAACATTGACTCAACAGGTGAAGAAATTTAGAAACACTTTTATCTCAAAGAATGAGAGGGAGGGGACAGCTCCAGGGTCGATTTATTCAGGAGGTTCATTTCTATATCAAGAACTCAGGATCTTTTTTTACCTAACATCAATGTGTTAAATTACTCAAGAAAGCTTCCCTCGTGGTCACTAAGTGATTGCCACTGCTCCAAGCATCTCATGCAACGAGACATGATAAAATTCATTGGAAAAAGAGGGAGCACATCTCTTCCTCTGTGTTCTATTTTCAGAATAATAGATCCTTCACCCCAAACCCCTCAGCCAATTTCTAACAGGTCAGGGAACCAGGACTTCCTCATGTTCCCCTCCCTAACCCTATCGGCGAAGAAAAGGTAATGGAATTAGTATGAATCAGTTTTCTACGTGAGCTATAATGGAAAATCACTCAACCAGCAAGGAAGGAGGAAAGCCTGTTTGAGGTGCTAACCAACCACATGTGTTACACTTACCAGGCAGAAATGCTGGATAATGCAAAAATATGTTCTTCCTAGTAGAATGCAGGCTCACTTCCCATTTCCAACTAAAACCACACCTCCCTCCCCGGCTGGGTGCCTGGGGACTTCAAGGTAGAGAGGAGGCAGAGACTAAAACACATTTGGATGTTATCAACTGCATCAGCACCTTGAGATAGGAAGGCAGTGATCACATTTAATTAAATTATGTAAATCCTTTCCCAACTGGCTGGTGCTCTTGTTTCCTTTCAAAAATGGATGAAATGAACAAATAAATTATGGGAATGCTCAGATTCACTTCCTTGGGAACTGTCACATGGTCCTTGCCAATGAACATAGAGGGGCAGATACGGAGCATAGACTAATGGAATTTCATCAGGACACTGGGCTGGCCAGCCTATCCTGAGGTTTAAATTAGATGCGCTGCTGCCAACACAAGAGAGGATGCTTCTGCTGTTCAGATAGCCCCTCTGCTGCAACCATTTATGGGGAATATGCACAATTATTCAAGGAATGTTGGCAATGACGCGATTCATATTAATTAGATAAGAACCATCTGAGAATGCTAAAAGACATCCTATTCTTAGCTAACAATTAAAGGCTGCAGCATAATAATCAGACTCTTGGAACATTTTCTTTAAACACTTCAATTTCCATTGACCATATTAATTAAATTTAAGTTATAATTGAAATATATGACGTTTCTGTACTTGCGTAGCTATGATGGTAAGAGCCAACGGCTTGTGGATTGCCTAAAGAGATATAAGAGACTGAGTTTCCAGATAGTTTTCATGGTATCTGGAAGGGCAATGTGGTGTGGAAGTGTGAGATTTTATAAGAGAAAACTTGACTTTAACTTTCAGCTCTGCTACCTAACTCTGTCTTATGCAGATCAGTCAATTACTTTCAAAGGGTTTGTTCATCTATGAAACGGTGGTAATGTTATCTGTTGCATAGGTTTGTTGTAGAAAACACTCAGCGCAGTGGCTGGCATATGGGAAAATATATGTTAATACTTATAATGGGTTTGACCTTGCTTGCATCTACTTGCTGCTATTAGGCTGAGGAATCGAAACCTAGAAACCTCTGTAGCATTAACATTAGTTTTATAGCCATGTAAATGAAGTTCTCTGAATGGGTAAGAATTCGGAACACAACATGCAAAAGATCAAACTTAGAATCTCCTGTGATGGTTAATTTTATCTGTGCAAGCTGGTTAGGCCACAGTGCCTAGATATACATCAACTATTATTCTGGAAGTTTCCATAAGGATGTTTGTGGATGAGATTAACATTTAAATCAACAGACTTTGAGTGAAGCAGATTGTCCGGCATAATGTAGGTGGGCCTCACCCAATCAGTTGAAGGCCCAAATAGCACTTAAGCTCCCCTGAGCAAGAAGGGATTCTGCCAATACACAGCCTTCACATTTGAAGGGTCTCCAGCCAACTGTCCTGCAGATTTTAGACTTGCCAGCCTTCATAATCACCTGAGTCAAGTCCTTAAAATAAACTTCTTCTACGTATATATTTGTACATATCCTATTGATTCTGTTTCTCTAGAGCCCTGAGTATATACCTCTTCAGCCATTGGTAGATGTGATATTAGCATCATGGCTTGAGCACACACCACCAGGGACGCCCCTTGCAGGGGGCTAAAGGACGAAGCAAATGCTGTGTAACTTCCTGGAGTGCCAGAGCCACACCTGCTACTCTCGTTGGTTCCCTTAGAAGGACAATTTAGTCTTTGCAATACCGGAGTTTAAAACCTTATTTACTAATTTCCCCCAAATATATATCTAACTTAATAGTATCCACTTATTTTATCTCCATTTGAGGTTTCATTCAGCCTTCCCGATCAAAATGTAGTGTCTAACTCCTCAGGACCCCCATTACCTCCTACCCCTAACCTCTTGTCTATCCACCTACCTACCTCTCCATCTTCTGGTATATTCCCAGGTGCTGCCTCTCTGTTTAGGTTTTTGTTCATTTGGTTGGTTTTTGAATAAGGAAGAAAGTAACACTATATCTGTACTTTCTAACAGCAAAATTGGGTCCCCCTTTAGCCAACTTGTGGGAAGATAGCTATCCCTTAAAGAGAATAATACAAGACTCAGTCTATCACAGGTCAGGATAAAGTTTAGAAAGTCAAATTAAATGACTTTATTGAAAAGAAAGACAAAACAACTGGGATTTTTTTTTTCTCCTTACTCCCACAAAAAAGACTAACAAGAGGACTTAACATTTACTCGCCCTGGGAATTGATCTCTTTGAATCTAGTTTATGTCCTTTAAAAACAAATTCGTAGTAAAACTGTATTCCAGCCAGGGTAAAGGTGATGAACAGAGTTTGGATTAAGACGAGCGTACAAAACGGAGACATCACAGTTCAGCTGTACAATGAAATGGAAACCAGAGTGTAGAAATGGAAACCTGGTTAATAACTAGGGCATGTGCGTATCAACAAGTTTCTGTGGCTTGGACTTTTATCCCTAAGTCCTCTACAAGCTAAACTCCCAGTGAAATAGCATATTTGTGTTCCATTTTACCAGCAGGGATGAAAATAGACACTCATGTGAGACTTCAAAAAATCCATTTTGGAATATCTACAGACAGAACTATTCAACGTTTGGATTGAGGGAACATTCTCTCTGAATATCTGAAGTGTGGCAAATGTTTAGGCATAAGCGTTGAAGGTTATCGATACTGTATTAACATTTTTAAAAGCGCGCGAATGCTTTTATCCCCAAGTTTTGAGGACAGTAGTTGTGATGGGCAAAATCTAAAGAGATAACCTGGTTACTCAATCAAACACCATCTAGTGAGGCTGTGAAGGGATTTTGCGGATGTAATTGAGTTTATGGACCGGAAATTAGAAAACGTATCCTAGATCATCCTTAAGGGACCAGTCTAATAATGACTTGACCCCTTTAAAGCAGAGAAAGTTTTCCAGCTGGAGTCCGAGAAGAGATGAGGCAGAGAGATGAGGCAGAGACACTGGAAGGGATCCCGTGGGCCTGTCCAAGCTGAGAATGCACTCCCACCCCCGCTGCACCCTGCCCCGCCCCGCCCTGTGAACAGCCAGCAAGGCAACCGAGACCTCAGTCCTACAGCCACATAGGACTAAATTCTACCAATAGCCTGCGAGTCTAAAAATATTTTTACCCACAGCCTTCTGGTGAAAGGCTAGGTCAGCCAGAATCTTGACCTCTGCCTCGGCAGACCCAGAGCAGAGGTCTTTGAGCCTCTGGGTTCCTGGCTATGCAATAGCAAATCTGTGCGATTTTCTGCTGCTGAATTTTTGATCATTTGTTATAACAGTACAGCAATACAGTGCTAATCTGGTACTTAAAAACCATATTTCCTTATGTTTTCTACTCCCTCTATTTCCTCGCCTTCTAAAGTAGCAAACGCAATTTTCAAAGGATCCACAAGAGGGAAAAATCTATGTTTTGCAGATGCATCCCACAAATTTAAATTTGCCAAAAACAAATTATTTTTAGTATTAGTATTTTTCCCTAAAATCAGACTGGTAAAAAAAAAAAAAGCACAAATTAATATCAAAAATCCATGGTTCCACATTCTCACTCTGCCATTTACAAGTTTATGTGACTTTGGGCACATCTGTAATCTCTTATAATGTAATTCCCACGTGGCTAAGTAGGGGGAAATACCCCAAACTCACAGTGTCATTGTGAAGATTAAAGTAATTTTTTAAATGTATCCCTTATGAAAGTTTGTAAAATAATTCTTAAAAATACAGAAAGTTAAGCTTTTATTACCTAAATTCATCATTTTGTAATTACAGAAGTAATCTATATTTATTGTGAAACAAATGAGAAAAACCAGATGAGACAAGTCATCTTTTAACAAAGACAAAAGATAAAAGCGTAATTTGACATGTTAGAATGATTCTTGTCGATATATTGGTGTATAGATCCACACACCCTATCTTTGCTTCCTCCGACACATACATACTAAACAACGCGTATAAAGAGTAGGGCAGGAAAACTTACGGATGGTTTTCCTGCATTTTCACCGCCAAACAGAGATCAGAAAGAATGAGAATGGATTCACTTTTTCCTTCCCAGGGAAACTAGCAATGGAGCTTCATAGACTCGAGTTGCCACAGCAGGGGCTTCTCTCCCCATCCCCTAAAGGGGAGAAGTTTCCCTTGCCTGGAGAGAAAGGGCCACCTCTGTCCCTTAGGCTGGGGATCCTCCTGGGCAGTCCAAGGGGACAGGTAGGGCATCCAGAGAGAACTGCTCCAGTGACCTCTGAGAAGGTCTAAATCAGGCTCGGCAAAGATACTATGACCATGCAAACCCGATGGGCAGACCACCTGCCACCTAAACACATACCATGGTGAAAATTTTAGAATGTGCCGTTCCTTATGTCCAAAATGTGGAGCGAAAAACTCTTACTCACAGAATAGTTTCCCCCAAATTCTATAACCTGCTTTTTTCATTGGATAGCTTACCTTTTTTTTTTTCCCTCAATAAATGTCAAGCTACAAAATTGTTTCAATAGCTCCATAATATTCTTTTGGATAGATGTTCCATAATTCGATATTAATACCATATTTTTGGACATTTCAGTCAAATCCAAATTTTCATTGTTGTAAACAACAGTGCTGGCAAGCTCCATTATCTTTAATGTAATGAAAGAGTAAGTCAAAGTCACCGGTGCTTTGTAGGGACCAAGCCAGGAAGCCGAGAGGCACAATGGATGGAGGCCGTAACTAGGGCACTTACCTGCAGCCACTGAAGCATGAAAGCCCTCTCCATAGGGTCTACCATGACTGTATCTCTTTTACAGCTTTGTGATAGCTTGCTCTGTGGGACTTACTTCCTTGGGCTTTTCCGTTTGGTGTCCTCAGTGAAAGGTAGCATCTGGAGAGCAAGGCAAGAAATGTATCATGTTTCATAGTCTCAGCCTTTCTCCCATGTTCAGCAAAAACTATGCATAAAACTTACAGAATGATTATGACAAGACCTGTCTTGTAGGCTAAACACACATTCCGGTGAAAGTTTTTTGTTTGTTTTAGTATAAACTAGACTTACCTGTAAAATTATCTTGTGACTCCCCATCTCCCTGAAACCATTCGGCGCTCTTTCTAATACCTGAGGATTCACCTCCTGGCAGGTGTCAGCAGACTGCAGTTTTCCAAGGCAGCGGGACTATGAGTGCGCCTTCCAGGACCAACAAAGGTGGACAATTTTGTGAGGGGGGCTGTACTGTTGGGGTTTTGCAATTCTTCCTTTCCTGATTCAATAAATACCTATGATATAACTTCATAGGCTCCTGTTTTACTCTATTTCAATGCTCATACTTTTTTCAGTCCCCAGGGGTTGAATTTTAAGCATATAAAATTATGTCTCCAAACATAAACTTCAAGCACATTGAAATAAGTCTATGCACTGAGCAAAAAATATCTGGAGCAGGAACTCTCCTGTACTGAATCTGTGCAGCAATGACTTGATATAACACCAGAACCAATCAATACAACTATTTCATTGAACCGTTCCTTGGTTAGAGGTGGCCCCATTGTCCCTCGGTTGCTGTGCTCTCTAGTCCAAATAGCTTGTTAGCTAGAAAACTCTGGACCGACAGCTGCTGGTGTGTCCCGTGGCCTGGCTTCTGGCCTCCTCTCCCCTGAACTCCACAGACAAGCAGCCAGAGTAAGTCCCCACTATTGGAGAGTTGTCATCTCTGAATAGCCAGGAAAAAGCCTGTAGTGTAGAATCTAACTATATATATCATCATAGAAAAACATGGTCCAGCTAAAATGTCCTCCAAGTTCTGCATAACAAGGAGAAAGGAAAAGTATCCAGGAGAAAAATCAATAGTCTCCAGGGGCGGGTCTCGTCAACACGGTGCTGTAAAGAGATCCCAGGGCTCCCCAGAAACAGTGTCTATCCAACCTTCGCCTATTCCTGATTCCATTAACAGGGACTCCAAAGTCCATCTTCACGCAAAGCCTTTAAGGGATGAAGAACCCAGGGAAAATCGGTGTACTTCTTCCCACCTGCAGCCCATTGCAGGTGCTTCGCCTGTTGCAAACCCGGGGGAACTTTGAAAGGGAGAAAATGTTATGAAAAGGAAGCAATTCAAAACGACGGGGATGGCAGGGGAGAGAGCTTTGACAATTTTGCCTCAGTTCTTTGTGCTGGGATCAGGGATAGAGAAAGAGTCACCCTCACACATACGCATAAAGTTTATGTTTCATTTTTTAACCTCCGATTTTTGGAAAGTCCCAGACGATGATACCATCTCTTCCTGAGGACACATCCAAGAGTTACTGTGCAGCCACCGGTGACCTGGAGCCCCCTGACGGGATGGTCCTGATCTGCCTCCCAGGGGCCAAATTCAACCAACGTTAATATAAAGACCAGCCTGGAGGGTGACTGTAATTATGTGGAAGAGAAAAAAAAAATCAGTCATTACTTGAATTGACTCACCAGGATTAGTGGAGGGAGGGAAAGGTGATTCTGCATGTACACCAGGAATGCCATGTGCATGTGCTGATTTGACTTTTGACCTTGTATGTTTTTCACATGTTTGTGCTGGAGACCCACTGCATTTTGCTAGTGTGTTCTCTAATGAGCTCTAGATTCCATCCTACCACGTGGCTAACAGGGACATATTGAATGACAGGGAAATAAATGAGTGACGAGAAAATTCCACCTGAACTACTTGATGTTCTGGTTTCTCTCAGCACACACAGATAAAGGGGCAAACGTACTTGGGTCCAAAGAGAATCTGAGCCTTCCAAAGGAGGAAGGGGCAAAACAGCTGGTAGCCGAAACGAATCTTGTGTTAGTTCCACAGACGGCATGTGTATGAACTTGAATCATAGTTTTACTTAGAAAAGTTCCAGTTTCCATATTAACTCACAAGAGTGAGAGATTGTACAAGCCTTCAGACCAAAAACACAAAAAAACAAAAACAAAAAAAACCCAATGTGTGATGTGCTAGATTTTCTTCTGTGAATCCTTTAGTACAATTGCCACTGAGCTTGACAAATGAAAAGACATTGTCATTCTGTATGTTGTCTCCTTTGTAGATGAAACCTTTGATTCCAACAAAAATAAGAGACCTGCCCTGAGATTCTGAAAAACGGTCTTTGGAATTTTTCTTACAAAGCACATTCCCAAATAGGAAGTGCTTCCTGTGCTTTTGTGGTGAACTAGGCACACAGAACTGTTTCTTCGGAAGCCAAGGCGGCGTTGGGGCAACAGCTCTGGGGGATTGAAAGAGGGAGTAACTGAATCATTTTGCCCTACAGTCCTTTGGGGTAAAGAGAAAGTTCTAATTTCAAACCAATGAAAATGCACAATAATTTAATTTCTAATGTACCATAACTAAGGTCATCAGTCAGAAACCAACAAAACACCCTACCCATGCCCAGAATTAAATCGTCTGTGTTGAAGATTACACCGTGACTCAGCACAAATTCATCAGCAGTTTGGCAACCCCCAGCTCTCTACTTCTCGCTGAGAAATTATCTACTTTAGAAAGGTTTAATAGGAAGAGCAACTGTATTTCATTTCTGCTACCCAATGTTACTGGTCCAAAATGTTAGATATAGTTTTTAAGAGTGTTTGTTGGTAGCTGTACATTCCAAGCCCAGCTTTAAATGTAGCATTTTTATTTACATATTGGATTTCCCGGTCTACAGGTTAAATGTCATATTGGTATAAATAAAGGAAAAAATCCCTTGATAGTTTTACATGCAAATATGAGATTCACCTGTATTGCTCCCCAATTCAAGAATTAAAGCTACCATTTTGAGAATGGTAAAGCATGTCAGGAATCATACTTTTTTCTATGAATTATTCATTAATTCTCACAGAAATACTGTGAAGTAGGTATTGTCTTCTATGTTTTGTAGATGAGAAAACCTGGATATAAAAAATGAAGTTGCTGGGAACCGCCTCGCCTGGTTTCAGAAGCAGTAAACCCCCTATGGCTAAGAATCAGTGAGAGACCCTGGGACCCTAAGCCACTAAGGAGACAAAGTTTATCTCCCTGGCAGGGGTGCTGCCTCTGCCCCTTTTGCTTCACCCTACTTGGTCCCGAGCGCATGGCCAGTTAGCCAATGACGGGTAAGATTCCTCAAGGGAGGAATGACCTCAGACAGCCATGGTCACTAAGGGGCCCCAGGGAAGGACTTGGGGGGCTATACAAAAAGGGGGTGATGGACCCTCACCCCTCAGCTTTGACATAGCCTGAGTCCTCATTCTGTCTGCCAGAAGTCTCCTAATCTCTCGGCTGCCTTACTTCCCCTGCCTGATTTAAGCCTGAAACAATGCTGGAGGTGGGTGCGGCCCTGTGCTGGAAAGGGCAGGTTCCCGTGGGCGATCAGGCCTAAGGAAGAAAGCATAAAATCCTGTGAAACCTGCTTTGCTAATACCCTCAATTTAAATCATAAGGGTCCAAGCATGAAATGAGTTTGTCCCCCAAAGTTTTTTTTTTTTAGTTTTTTTTTAAAGATTTTCTTTTATTTATTTTCAGAGAGAGGAGAAGGGAGGGAGAAAGAGCAATGTATGGTTGCCTCTCACATGGCCCTCACTGGGGACCTGGCCCGCAACCCAGGCATGTGCCCCAACTGGGAATCGAACCAGGACCCTCTGGTTTCCAGCCCGCGCTCAATCCACTGAGCTACACCAGCCAGGTTGTCCCCCAAAGTTTTATGGCCCTTTAGCTATCTGACCCTGACTCAAAATAAGCCCTCAGAGTTCTCTGAATGTTATTTATTGTTTGATCATTACTGCCTGACAATGATTGATGAGCTTTACCTATACAACCTGTATTCCTATGCAAATTAAACCCATTAAAAGCCCATTGAGGAACAGGTTCCTGGTCCTTCTCCTTTGAGAGATCAGCCAGCTTTCCTCCCCAAGCAGATCATGTCTTGGTAGACTTATTCCCATCCATAACACCGTGGACAGTGCAGGCCAGAGTCCACATCATTAAGTAATCGGTCCAAGTTCAAATGGTAGTGGTGAACTTGTAGCCTCACATTTTTTTCTGACTTGAAAGCCATCTCATTTTCTTTTCAGCAGTTTACTGCAAAGTGGTGTTCTTTTAACATTTCCCGATTTAAGTAACTTTTTGAGAATCCAATAAGCAAATAATTGATGAGTCTGAGTTACAGAAACGGCAGAGCACAATTAGACCCTAAACACCAAATTTATTATAATTGTCAAATACAGAATACAATTTTTAACAAAGAATTTAATAAGCTTAAAGAAATTAAATAGGCAATCAAAAATATGAACTGATTATAGTGAGATGAAACTACAGAAAAATTTATCAGATTGTTTTTTTCCTTTTCTGGTCCAGACTGGTTTTTACTCTTATTTCTGCTCAAAGTTCAGTCTTGTCATGGAAAACCATTTTCTCCTCAGCATCATTTTTTTTAAATAATTTTTTTTAAGATTTTATTTATTTATTTTTAGATAGAAGGGAAGGGAGGGAGAAAGAGAGGGAAAGAAACATCAATGTGTGGTTGCCTCTCACATGGCCCCCGCTGGGGACCTGGCCTGCAACCCAGGCATGTGCCCCAACTGCGAATCGAACTGGCAACCCTTTGGTTAGCAGCCCGTGTTCAATCCACTGAGCTACACCAGCCAGGGCTCAGCATCACTTTAAAATATATATATATATTTAACAAAATAAACTAATGAACACGATACAAACAGAGGCATGGATACATGGAACAGACTGACGAATGTCAGAGGGGAGGAGGGAGGCAGACCGCACGGAGGAAGACCAGGAGATTAGCTGAAGGACACAGACGGCAGTGAGGGGAAGGCCAGGGGGATGCAGGCAGGCCTGGGAGCAGGTGGGCAACAGTGGGGGAGGGAATGGGGACATCTGTAAGAGTGTCAACAATAACATTTTTGTTTAAAAAAATTGAAAAATAAAACAGCATGGCAGAGACCAGGAAGTACATGAAAAAGAAAAAAAGATCTGCAAAGAAACCTTTTATATCTTGGTTGGTTTACCTCAGTAAAAATTAATTTTAAAAAATCTAAATGTTCAAATATATACAGAAGTAAAAGAATAATATAAAAATACTATAATAACAAATATCCATTTACCCGTCAACAATAGGCAGTGGTGGTCAACTCAGAAGCACTCATGTTGAGCCATAGCCCCGTCCCCAACCCCTCCCCCACTCTCCCTCCTGAACTTTGAAGTAAACTCCAGACAGCATTTTATTCAATCTGTAAACATTTCTGTATTTATCTCTAAAAAACATTCTTTAAAAATAAATAACCGCAATACCAAGATCGCCCTTGAAAATGACTCCTATGTTTTTCAACTTTCTCATAGTGTTATTTTACAATGTGCTTCCATCAGGATTCACATGTGCATTGTCATTGCTTTATGTCCCTTAAGGCTGTCTTCATCAAGAGATTGGTCCTTCATCTTTTCTCCTTCTTTCCTTGTAACCTATTTGTTGAAGCAACTACTTCCTCTTGTAGACTGCAGAGCACTGTATTTCATTTGTTAAAACTGAGTTTTGTTGATTGGCTCTGCGGTGTCATTGACATGCTCCTCTACCTCCAGTGTCAGCTGTAAAGCAGCAGTTAGAGCTCAAGGCTTGGTTCCAGGTTTTGTTGCTTTCATCTCTTATTTTTTTTTTTTTTGGCAATAATGGTTTATGAGTGGTTTGCACACTTCCAACAAGAGACAGGAAGTGTCTGTCTTTCTTTTTTGATGTTAACAATTCCTAATTATTGCCTAGGTCCATTATTTCCGTAGGGGTTGCAGAAATAATAATATTCAATTCTATGATTCTTCATTCATTTGCTAAAACGCTTCCATAAAGAGAACTTTCTCTTATCAGCATTTGATTCCCCTAAGGCATAATCCAGAAAGAAAACCAGGATGAAAGTTTTACTCTGTTCTTTTATTCACCAGTTTCCAGAACAATGCACGGGGTGCCTAGCATTCTCCAGAGGTGTCCAATTGACACGATTACCATATTTTTGCCATGTACACTGCATACTTTTTTGCCCAGATCTTTGAGGGAAAAATTAGGATGTGCATTATACATGAGTATAATGATTACATACCATGGGTATAATAATCCCGTGTATAGCATGAACAAAAACATGGGTGTGCAGTATACATGGCAAAACATGGTATTTTTAAATTAGTATGATCGTTAATGCGTACCCTTAAACATATCTGATGTATGTTAATCTACTACACTTGAGCTTATTTATTATCAAATCATCCTAACTTTGGCTAGTGGCAGCTTCACTGAGTTGACTCCTGAATTTTTTTTGGCATGCTCTGATCATCGTTTAAATGATCCTTTCTTTTTAGTTTTTGAAAAAACGCTTTTTAAAAAGTTTTCAGATTAAAGTTGTCTTGATTTTATCTGTCCCCGAGGCTGACAAGAGCTGTGATCATAGCTGTCAATTGTCGTGACGCTTCCTGGACAGGAGAGTAAAAGAGCCAGCCAGTCAACCCACAGGAACACAAGAAAATAATAAATAATTGTTGTTTTAAGGCACTACATTTTGATTTTTTAAAAAATAAAGTGATATAGACCCCGGCTGGTGTAGTTTAGTGGATTGAGCGCGGGCTGGGAACCAAAGGGTCCCGGTTCGATTCCCAGTCGGGGCACATGCCTGGATTGCGGGCCAGGTCCCCAGTGAGGGCCACGTGAGAGGCAACCATACATTGCTCTTTTTCCCTCCCTTCTCCTCTCTCTAAAAATAAATAAATAAAGTCTTTAAAAAAATAAAATAAAGTGATATATAATCTTCAATATATTATATTCCCTCAACTCAACTCCATCGTGGTGGTGTTTTTTTTTTAATTTTCACCAGTACCACGTCACAACACTATACAGAGACATCCCACATTCATGTGTAAGGTTGCACTGTACTTTACTGGATGGACTTCTGGCACTGGATGGACATCTGGCACTGGATGGACATCTGGCACTGGACAACCCGTCCACTGCTGATGACATCGGGTCTGTGTCCCTTCTTCTACCATTACAATACTGCCTCAGTGAAAAGCCGATAGGGTGTGTGTGTCTTTTTACTTTTTTTTTTTTTTGGCAAAGCTCTTTCGATAAAGAGTAAAATAGAACTTGCAGACATGAGAAGAAATAGAACAATTAAAATTAAAAATCAATGTGTAGGTTAAAAAACAGGTAATCACTGTGGAAAACAGAACTAATGAATTAAGATATAAATCTGTTAAATTACATGAAATGCAACCAGGAGCCAACAAAGCGGGACATATGAAAGAAAGAAAAGATAAAGAACACAGAGAATAGAGGGGAAGTTACATTGGTGACGGGAGTTACAGAAGGAGATGCTGTAAGGCTGGGAAAAAGCAGTAGTTGACTTGATGGCTGATAATATTTAAAACAAGGAAAGATGTGACCCCTCAGAGTTGATACACGAATCTATGGGTTTAATTAGAAGAAGTCTGTGAGAGTAGAATTCCAGACACCAAAGCAAAGATCGGAAAGGACACTAAAGAAAAGAAACGACCTGCAAAAGGAGTTACGTTCACCCTGACAGCTGCCTTCCCCGTAGCAACAGTGGGAACTGGAAGCAAAGTGAAATAATAGATTCAAAGCACTGACAGAAAATAACTGTCAACCTAAAGTTTTACACACACCAGAAGTTATACTTCCAACATGAGAGCAAAATAAAAATATTTTCAGGTTGAAAAAAATGATCGTGAGGAATTTTACCACCAACAGGTCCCCATCGAAAAGAACCCTAGAAGATATACTTTGAGAAGAACAAAAATAATCCCAGAAGAAAGGTCTACTTTGAAAGGGGCGATAAAAAGCAAAATATAATTGTAAGCATGTGAATCAATGTATCAACATGGATGTGCGTAAAAATAATAATGTCTAATTTGCGAGATTATCAAAGTGAAATCATATTAAAATAGTAGATAATATGATAATATTTAGGAAATAGGTTATTTGAGTTATACGTACATTAAAACTTCAAGAATAATCATTAAAAACCCAAGAGTAAAGTTGTTAACTTCCAAGGAAGCAGAAAAGAAAAACAAAAAATAGAACAATTATTTAATCTCAAATTAAACAAGAAAAAGGAAAAATGAAACAGAAAATGTACTACAAATGGAAGGCGCAAGTAAATACAGATACAATAAAATTAGTAATACAAGTCATTTAAATGAATTTGGGTTATTCATTAAAAGGAAACACTTTCAAAATTTTTAAAATTTCTGACATTGTATTGCTCACAAAAGAGTCACTTATCATAAAAACAGAAAGCAAGAGAAATCATGTACCCAGCAAATACTAACCAAAATGAAGCACTGTTACTTTCAGACAAAGAAAACCTAAGGCAAAAGGCATTCATAGAGGAAAAGAATGCAATTCATCAAAAATATATATCAGTTTGAGCCCTGGCTGGTGTAGCGCAGTGGATTGAGCGCAGGCTGGGAACCAGACGGTCCTGGTTCGATTCCCAGTCAGGGCACATGCCTGGGTTGTGGGCCAGGTCCCCTGTGAGGGCCACGTGAGAGGCAACCATACATTGCTGTTTCTCTCCTTCTCTGTCTCCCTCCCTTCTCCTCTCTCTAAAAATAAATAAATAAAATCTTTAAAAATATATATATATACATATATATCAATTTGAAATCTGTTGGCACCAAACAATACAGCTTCAAAAATCAATAAAGCCAAAATTGCAAGAAGTAGGGAAGGAAATTGATAAATTCACCACCATGGTGGCTGAATCTCAGTAATCCGCAGATGAACCAAATAACAAAAGAGATCATTTGAGATTGATGAAATACGAACCACACAATCAACAAGTTTCATCAGCGGGTTTGTGTAGAACCACATACCCAGCGTTGCAGACGGCATTCCTTGTCAGCACGAAGGAGTATTTGTGGAAATTGCCCATCGATGGAGCCGTGAAACAAATCCCACATCCACACAACAAAAGAACTGGAAAAAACACAGATCTTGTTTCCTAAACGCAAGGCAATTAATCTAAACATAACAGAAAAATGCACTTGAAAAAAATAACAGGAAATAAAGTCTGAATTGTTTAAATTAAAAAAAAAAACTTTCAGGAAGAATTCACAGTGGAAAGTATAACTCCTTCAAAGTGAATCATAATGAAAAGTGTTGCGTAGTTGAAATCTATTAGTGTAGTTAAAGCTGTTCTTAAAGAAAAATTAGTCTTAAAACTTATATTTAAATATTTAAAAAACTGAAAATAGTGACCTCTGCATCCAATTTAAAAAGTTAAAATAACAGCATCAACACCAAAGGCAGTGACAGGAGATGCTATAGTTTGAATATTTGTGGCCCCGCCTCAAACCCCAATTTATACATTGAAATGCTAACTCCTAAAGGGGGTGGTACCAGTAGGCGAGACCTTTGAGAGGTGATGGGGTCATGAGGTCAAACCCTCATGAACGGGGTTAGTGTCCTTTTAGAAGAGGCTCTGAGAGAGACGCCCCTCCACACTGTGAGAGACACAGCAAGAAGACACCTGCTGTGAACCACAGAGCAGGCCTTTAGCAGTTAGGTGACCCAGGGGTGGTGCCTTGAGACTGGGAGAAATAAAGTCTGTGGTATTCTGTTATCATTCTGAATGGACTAAGACAGGAATTAAAAACAAATGTGGGGGAGAGCGAGAGCAGAAATTAGTGAATAGACAAAGATACAAACAGCCAAACCAAACTCATATGGACACTCAGACGGTTTAATGTCATATACATGGGACATAACACAGGGAATCAAAAAGAGTGTAATTTGCTTATATTATACTTAAAATAAAAAACAAAAATAAATGAAGAAAAACTGACTTCGTGTATTTTAATGAACTTGATTCCTAGGGAAAGAGAGACCGAAATTTATCCCCTTACCCCGAAATCTGGACATGCGGTAATTTCAGATGAGAATCCCTGAAAGGGCAGCCCTGGATGGGACTCACAGTGTCCTGCCAACCCTAGACACCTGGGGGGAAGCTTGAAGATGAGGGTCACCAGGGAGCAGCAGGCTTCCGATTGGAGAGGAAAGCCCCGGAAGGGAACATGCGAACAGCAGAGTTTCTGCAATGCCGGGATAGGTGCAATCGCTGGACCTGCCACATGGCAGGCAGATTCCTATGCTGCGGTCGGCCGAGGGTACAAATGTGGAATGCAGCGCTATGCCTTTTAACTGGTTAATGGTTTTCTTCACCAATCTCCCTATCTTTCCTCTAGGCTTTAAACATTGCAAATCTCACCGCCCCCCCCAAAAAAAATACTTTTCAAATTGTTCCAAGAAGTTGAGATATTTGGCAAAACCAATCTCTAAGAAACTGAAACTTCCGAATCTGAGCTAAGAAAATGCTGAACATGGCTTACTGGGAAGGTGAGTTCCAGCTTTCAGGAACGAAAAAAGAATTCATGAAGAGACACTGGAAGTGTTCTATACAGAACTGCATTTTATTAACAACTTCAGTGAAATCAGCCCCAGAAACCACAGGAGAGATTTTTTTTCCCCTTAATTCAGTTTTATTGATCTCCTTTGATTCAAAGCACCAATATTTACGGGGCAAAAAATTTCCAATTGCCTCTTAAAAATTGGTTTATTTTGTTTTATGTGAGAGATGATGTCACAAAGATGGAGAACAAGCATTTCCTGCACGAGTTTCTCTCTCCTAATGGTAAACACATTCTCCCAGTAGCATCCCCAACATGGCGTTACTGCTGGGGAAACAGCTGGAACTATTCTCAAGCTCAGAGGAGTCATTTTTGAGCAGATATGTCCCATTCTAAACAACAACAAAACAGGGACAGAGAGAAACATGGACTAGCATCTCAGTGAAAGAGAGAAATGGAGAGAGAGAGATCAGACAGACGGACACAGAGAGAAACAAGAAGGTGCACTATGCCTGAGAAGAGATTTGAATACACACTTCACAAAAGCAGATGTACGGATGGCAAAAAAAAAAAAAAAAAAAAAATCAAAAGATGCTCACCATCATTAGGCATCAGGGGAAGGCTAATAATACAAACCACAGTGAGTTAGTACAATGCGGCCACAGAATGGCTACAAGGAAAACGAACTATTAGCAAGAATGTAGAACAAATAGATCTCTCGTCCACTGCTGGTAGGGATGTAAAATGTTGCAGTCACTTTGAAAATACTTTGACTGTTTCTTGTGAAGTTAAACATATGGCTCGGTAATTCCACCCCTAGGTATGTACCCAAGAGAAATGAAGACATACCTCCGCAGAAAGACTTGTACACCAGTATTTATAGCAACTTTATTCACAACGGCTTAAAGCTGGAAACAACTCAAATGGCCAGGAACAGATGAAGGAATAAACAAATTCATTCAACAGAATGCTGCTCGTTAATAAAAGAGAACGACCAACTGGTACAGGCAACGTCATGGATGTATCTCAAAAACATTCTGGAAGCCAGATACAAAAAATACACACTGCATGATTCCATGCTTATGAAACCTCAAAAAATGCGAACTAATCTGCAGAGATGTAAAGACCAGTGGTTGCCGGTGACAGAGGTGAAGAGGTACTAAGTGCAAAGGAATATTAGGAAACTTTTAGAGTGATGAAAATATTCTGCATAATGATTGGGGTAAAGGGTACATGTATCCATTTGTCAAAACTCATCGAAGTTACATTATGGAACTGCCTTTTGACCCAGTGAGCCCACTTCTGGGAATATAGCCAAGAACCCCAAAATACCAATCAGGAAGAACATACGCGCCCGTATGTTCATAGCAGCGCTATTTACAATAGTCAAGATGTGGAAACAGCCCAAGTGCCCATCAGTAGATGAGTGGATAAAAACGCTCTGGTACATTTACACAACGGAATACTATTTGGCTGTAAAAAAGAAGGAAATCTTACCTTTTGTGACAGTATGGATGGACCTGGAGAGTATTATGTTCAGTGAAATACGCCAGTCAGAGAAAGACAAATGCCATATGATCTCACATATATGTGGAATCTAACGAACATAATAAACTGACAAACAAAGCAGAACCAGAGGTAAGGTCTCATGGGACAGACTGACAGCTGTCAGAGGGGAGGTGGGGGCAGGGTGAACTGGATGAAAAAAGGTGAAGAGACGAGCCAAAGAGCATGCGCACATAACCTATGAACACAGACAACAGTGTGGTAAGGGCCAGAGGGGGGAGAGGGCGGGGTCTGGGTGGAGGTGGGCAAAGGTGGGGGGGAGGGAATGGCAGACACCTGTAATAGTATCAACAAGAAAAATAAAAATTAAAATAAAAAAATGAAAATGGGTGAATTTGATTAAGTGTGAATATATCTCAAAAATATTTAAAGGGTTCAATTGGATTTTATTAAACGTGAATTGTACCTCAAACAAATTTTAAAAAGGGTTTAAACACATATACACAAAAGAGAAAGTACTTGGGAAGAATGAAGGAGTTGGTGAGGGAATTAGAACAGAACAAGCTTTATTTGTCTTTGACAACATGCCAGAGTTAGTGGTAGATACAATCATTGCCGTAGCATTTCACACAAGGTTAAAGCGAAGGAGAAAGCCAGCCCTTGGCTCCAAATCAGGCTGGTAGGACAAATCCAGAGCGTGGCCACAGGCTTCATCCTTGGCTGTTCTGATCAACTATTTTGTCCACAAGTTAGATCCTTTCACTTCTAATATTTTACGATTCTGTGATCTGCAATAATGTATTGAAATTTATTTAGCAAACCTACAGAAAGCTTACAGCTAGAAAGGACAGCCAGGTATACTTTGGATGACAGATTCAGGATTCAAAATCACTCTGACACAGAGGCACATGGAACAGAAACCAGCAAGATGAAACGTAAAATGACAAATCACTTGAAGTTTGGTTTAAAAATTCAATTGTGCCAACACAGTTTTGAAATAATCTGTTTTCCTTTAATTAAAAAAAAAATGTATTTTCCAAAGGCGAAAAATCCTTTGTAATAGATTATATATGTGTGTACGGCTCCATTTATAGAAACATGTAGAAAATGGAAACTAATCTATAGTGACATAAAGCAGATCAGTGTTTGCCTGGGGACAGAGGTACAGAGGCTGTTGATGGAAAAGGAACCTTAGGGATCTTCGGGGGTACTGAATACACATACACACATATACATAATCTACTGCAAAGTGAGTAAGCCAGGTTGTCCAATAATTACTAAAAATGCCACGTGATATTGGACTACACGCAGTGAGGTTAACATCCAGAACATTACGAATGATGGCCTCGTTGAGTTCGGTGTGACTCAGACCACACCTGGGACATCGTGTTCGATTACGAATGGCGGATTGTAAGAAGGATGCCTGCAAAAGGGAGACGAAGCTCACGAGAGATGCTCCATAACGTGTCATGGACTAGAAGGCTAAAGTGAAGAGAGTCATAGTCATTTCCGAATATCTGAAGCACCGCAAAGTAGAAGACAAAGTGAACGTGTGCTGTTCTACAAATTAGGATCAACGTAAGTTACAAAGAGGTAGAAATAGCTGAAAATAAGAAGGAAGTTTGGCCGTATTGGTGACTTCATAATAGTATGGACTATCTGTCGGTGTATTATGTCCTTGGAAATAATTGTACAAGGGATATGGGATCAAATTATAAAGGTATTATAATAGGAAACACACCATTAGGTGAGAAGTAAAACTAGATGTCTCTGATTAAAAAATTGGGAAGGTGGGTTTTGATTCAGCCTTAATGGTGGAAAATATACATAAAGACAAAAAGACGGGAAAGGGAGATGGGGGTGCACTGGGAAGAGAAGTCGGTGTAATCATGCAATAATGAACAATTTTTTTTAAATGAGTCAACAACATGTAGCATAGGGTAAAACACCAACCTGCCTAAGATGTAGTTTTCTCGTTAGGCAATTGTACCTGAATTAGCCTGAGTAAGTAAGCAAAACCTTGATTTTAGGGTAGGCGTTTTAATACTTGTCTATGCCAAGCCAAAAGCTAGCAGGTGATGCTGTCGAATACATTGTAGAGTCAGATGCCTTGCTTCTTCGTTCAGATCATTAGTAAAGGAGGTGATTTGAGGGAAGACATCCCAGAACTTGCCCATGAGATTGGAGAAACAGTTCATTGAGGAAGAAAGGGAAAGAGAGGGGAATGTTTGGGAAACAAAGAAAGAACTGAAAAGAGAAAGTAGAATTATCATCAAACCCAAATCCTAGCCCCGGTTTGGTAACTTGAATGTTGAACTCTAATTTTTATGTAAAGTAAACATTAAAATGGGGAGGTCGTTGACAGCCTCAGAAAGAATTCATGAACAACAGAACAGGAGGGAAAAAAGAGGGCTGGTCTGAGTTGACCTCGTGTGTCCAAGCAGGCCAGGGAACAGACCCCAGGCACGTGAGAAACTCGTTTTGAGCTGAGACTCTTCTGAGAGAGTCTCAGCAAGTCTGAAGTTCTTTATTTGCTCTGTTTGTGTTTCTCTGTATTTGTTAAGATGGATGAATTCTTTGCTTCATTGCACACAATAGTTAAAGCAAGGGAAAATTAAATGTTGACTCAGTTTGATTAAAGTATAAATCTAAATGCATCACCGGGAAAGAGAACCAGAGAGGGAGAAGAAAGATTCATTAAGCATTTACATATAAAGAAATTTGGCTTCTTAATATCCTTGGATAGGTTGGAAGTCATAAAGTCACAGACATGACAGTTTTAGTTTAACACCCTATGCATTTAAAATTCAGGAGCTGGACTTCCCTGCAAGGCCGAAGCAAATTAAATCCCTGAAGCCTAAGGCAAGAGGCAGAAAAAGCTCAGGCTCTTGTCTTTTATAGAAAAGAAAACATGGAAGTTGTGGTCAAACACTGGTATTTTCAAATGGTCAATGCATGTCTGAAAAATATGTAAGACTTGGTCAAATAGAAGTAACAAATCAATGAGCTATGTCTACACAGATTGGTACAAATTAAGATGAATAATATTTCTGAGTAATGGGGAGAGGTGAATTGGGCATACTGTAGGAGAATAAAACCCTCAACTTTCTGAAGGGCAATCTAATATATTACACATATTTTTGATGTAGTAATTCCACTTCTAGGAAAAGATTTATTGAGCTTCTACTACATGCCAGTCACTGCCCTAGTTCTTGGATGATAATTTAATGCTTACAGAAAGCACAATGGAAAAAGTCTGGACTGGGCGAAAAAATAGGGGGAGAAGCAGAGAGTAAAATGGGGTAAATACCTGGTCTGCCTCTTTTCTGCTGATCGTAAAGTAACTAAGGATGACAATTATGATGTGGTCACTATCATAAGGGATGCGCTGCAGGATGCAGGGACAAATGCAATCGCAAATGGCAGTTTTGAAAATGCAAAACATATTGAATACACAGAAATGGCAACATAAGAGCCAGAGGGGCCAGACGATGCATTTGGTCTTCTTACCCTCCAGAGCCTGCTACTCAGAGTGTGGTCCATGGCTCATCACCAGTGGCATCACCTGTGAACCAGCTAGAAAGGCAAAATCTTAAACCTCATTCCTGACCCACCAAATCGGAATCTGCCTTTTAACGAGTTCCCTATGTGATTCATAATCATGCTAAAGTTCGGGAAATATTGCTCTAGAACATCCCTTGCCAACTACTCCAACACAACAGGTGAACTCAGAGTGAAGTTACAACTAGGATGCTCGGAATTATGCATCAACCTGTACCAATGTGTCTCCACAGCATCCTGTTGAGCTATTGCTACTTACTGGTGGGACTGTGCAAGGTGATGGGTTTCCTGTGTCTCCAGATAAAAGGAGGTGCAGAGAATGGTAAAATAGGACTCTGGAAAAAACAGAACTACGTGTTTATGAGTCTATGCTCCTGGAGGTATTTGTGCCTGAGAGTGATAAGAGGTTTTTGGGAGAGTCATGAGGACTTACATCCTATTTAAGAGGGAATCCTGTTTTGCAGAGAATCAGTAGTGTGTATTTAGACTGTAGGCATGAGTGTGATTGGGTGGACTGGCGTCTGCCACCGCCAGAACCCTCAGGGACGAGGAGACCTTGAACCACAAGGATGAGTGAGTGTGCCAGTCCAGGCCTCGGGAGAGCAGTAGGAAAGGGGGGTTGGACAACTGCCCTGGGGTGGACATTATGAGCCTAGCAACAAAAGTCCACTGTACACTCCCTCGGACTCCGGCCAAGACACAATCTGTGAGTATCCCGCTGAGATCAGCCTTGTCAATGAGATGGGCGGCCAGCAGCAGATGTTTCCAGGAGGTTCACCAAGAGTCTGTCAGAGCGCCAACCTCAGCCTGCAGGAAGCCACTCCACATTCAGGAAGCAGAGGAACCTGCCCTCGGAGGAGCCACCCATGGGAGTAAGCACCCTCTCATGCATGCGTGTGTTTGGGGGCAGGGTAGGGATGGGACGTGGGTGATAGAATGGCTGACGTCCCTGTAGTAGCACAAGAGAAGCAAGCCTCCACCTGTTCAAAAGTAAGCTCCCCTCTTCCCACCCTCAAGAAGGCACGCCCTTCCCAGACAAGTATTTATGAAAGTCTACCTTCTGGGGATAGTGAGCATGTTGAGCTGAAAGGAAACATATGACTTCTTTACCTCCTTTTTAAAAACCCCCAGCAGTGAGCTGTATGGGCAGCCCTTCCAGACCTGTACAGAAAATTCTATCAGGGAACTTGCCCTATATTTTTCCTTCACTTCTCCCTCCCTTGCCCACCTCTACGCCCCACCATTTAGGAATCAGATCAGTTTGAGCATTCCTCTCCTGGATACGGATATGGAAGAGAACTTAGGAGAAGTCGGAGCACAGCCTAAAGTGGCAGTTTAACCCCCCTGTTTAAACTAGGTAGGAGTCCCAGCCCTACGGGTTAAGTGACTAAGGGCATCAGTTTTCACTCCATTATGTAACCATTTCTGTGCTCCACCTTAGAGGGACATAGTGTCCATGTCTGTGTGGCTATATGACTTTAAATTGGTTTATTGAAGATACTACCAGGCACCCTCATTTAAGATAACGTCATCTTTGTCAAATTAGTATCTATTTCAGGAAAACACAGTTAGAAATTGAAAGGGTGGAAAACAAAAATATTCATAGATTATCAGTTTTTCATGACATATTCAAAAGGGAAATGGTAACTCGATTATTCTAGATCCGTTGGCAATGCATTCGGACAAAATGTCCTTGTTCAGCCACCAAAATGGTTCCCCAAGGACGAGCTTGGCTGGAGAGTTCTGACCTGCCTGAAGCCCGGACCTGGGGACATGAATGAGACAGGCTTGCAGAGACTTTTTCACTCTCTTCTGACTTCCTTGGCGTCCGCTTGGATTTCATCACTCAAAATGGTCAGACACCTGCCCATTCTCTAAAATCCGCAGTCCTCAGAAAAGCAAAGAAAAACTCATTACCCCATGTGTCCAGTAGGCGGCCAAGTGGCATCCACCTGATGCAAAGTCATTGGACTCGTCCTGGATCTTTTCCCAAATCTTCTACCCTTCATCTTAATCATACTTGTCTTCTCTCTGATTTCAAGACAGCATGGAAGGGCAGCTGAATGATGCTCCAGTGATCGGTTGAGACTGACAGCCCTGAGTCATAGTCAATTTGTCGTCTTAACTGAAATAATCATGGAGCTTTGCAACATCAATTAGATTGAAATCTGGAGGATTTGATGTGTTCTTGGAAGTGACTGAAACAGCTGAAACCATGACATAGCTGAACTATTCCTGTCACTGCAGAAACAGATGCAGGTACACTGGGCAGTGGCTCGCTTCCTTATTTGGCCACTGTCAAGACAGCTAAAACAAAATTAATGACGGGACGGTTGATGTAGACACGTTATATAGACCAAGCCTGAATGTATCTGTCATGAATACTGTTATTTTTCCAACTTTTATAAACAAGGGATCAATTTGCTGGCAACAGTCATACAGGGCAACCATTTCACCGGTTTATAAGCCATTCTATCTGACAGACAGACAGAGAGAGAGACTCATCCCCCTAAGTAATGTTGACTCACCTATGTGCAAAAAAATAAAATAAAATAACTAGATAAACATGCATTTTCCTTTTGCAAGGTCTCACTGAAAAATATAAAGTACACATTTTGCTTTTGTAATAGAAACTATTGGCAAGTGCCCAGCTGCTTAAGGGTTTGTTGGTTGGGTTTGTGTGTTTGTTTATTTGTTTTCATTATTTTCCCATGTGTTTTACCTCTTCCTAGCATTCTGTGCAGTGTACATAAGCTGGAATAACAACAGTCAGGATGTAATCTGTCCACTCAACAAATGAACCAATAGGCAAACCATAAGCTGTAATCACCCTCTCCATGTGTCCCTCCTGAAGTCCCACTGTGGTCATTTGTAGGGCGTGACTGACTGCCAGTGCCCAGGAATGGACAAAATCAAGATGCTCTGTCAAATAGGAACACGTACCAGGAGTGAGAACTCTTGGTAAGTTCATTTAATGAGTTCTGTCATTTTAAATACTAATTCTTCAAATGTTAAACACAGAGTTTTATTTTAAAAATTATCAGTAGTACAAAAAAATGAGGGTGAAAATAGTGAAATACAGGAAAGGCATTTCAAGATTCAATTAGACAGTCATATTTACATTTTCTTTTCTTTTCCTTTCTTCCTTCCTTCCTTTTTTCTTTTGCTATTAAAGCATTAGTAAAACCACTTTGTGTTTATGTAAAACTACAGTTTTTTAAGTGCTTTATATACACTACTTTTCTGATATTTTAAATCTGCCTAGCAGCTTATATCTATAGAGTCATAGTTTAAGAAATATGAAACCAGCTAAAAAAATTTTTTTTAACTCATATAGCTCTAGCCTTGGTGTCAATGGCTGATGAACATGATGAGTAGAAAGAGGTGGGAAGAAGCGTGAGTGGCTCCCAACAGCATCTACAAAGACCATGGAAATCTTCAAGTCAATTTGCACACCAAATCACAAAACTGCATGACTTACTGGCAGATAGATAGACATGTACATACATACACACATACACACACATACATACACACATACATACATACATAGATCTGAACAAGAATCAGCATAAAGCACTTCATATCCCATGAAAAGATTAAGCTGATAGGACACTTGAAAAATACCTCATTGTAAAATCGTCCTCTGGCATGCATTTCGGGGCAGCTCTAAGGCAAGAATCAGCACAGCTATTTGGGATCTGGACGATTCCGAGGCTGGACTGGTAGAAGAGGCAAACCCAAACAGGGCCGGGTTTCCACAGGATGCAATGCTTGCTCCTGGGGGTTTCCACAAATGGTTTCTGAGAGCATATAGACATTAGACAGCGTCGGTTCTTATAACAAAAGCTATTTCCTCCCCGATAGGAATGATTAAATCAAGGAGCAAATCTCATTATACTGCTATTGTGTCTACAAAAAAACTCTCTAGTGTATGATAAACTACCTTTTGTAAACAAGCAAACAAAATAAAAAAAAACATAAGCAGACTTCTACTTGACAGACACCCAATACACTTCTCTTTCTTGCTCAGTTGCAAGTCACACTGCAAGGTTTAGGCCACGGTATCTCGCCAAGGATTCTCCAGAAATGTGTGTCTTCCTCTGCCTGGACAGAAATAAACACCGTGGAGGGAGCTTCAGGAGCAACTGAAAAATCTGTGTTTTAAAAAATCTGTGTTATTGAATACTTCCTACTCTAAAATTTGAGCTACGGAGGCTCTCCTTTTGGAGAGGCACTTGCTTGTACCAGCAGCCTCGCATTTATCATTTAAAGAAGACCCTCTATCATTCTCCCTTAGTTAGTTAGTAGCTGCCAAGTATAAATTGCCACAAATGAAAGAAGGAGGTGGAATATAAATGTTCAGAGGCAGCGCGGCGTGGCAAGCAGAGGTGAGAGAAGGAGGCTTCTGTGCTTCCCCAGGGGGCGAGGAATGTAGGGCAAGTCCCACCAGCATCCCAATGCCAACGACTGCATCCTAGATACATATGTATATACTTGTAGACAGTATTTTTTTTTCTTGGACCTAAAATCTTTTAGATTCTTTTTGACTCACTCTGTGGCACAGGCCACTGTTGCTCCTAACTTAAAATACTGTGCCTGTGTTTGCTGCGGGAAGCTAAACGCCAAGTTCATGCCTCAAAACCCTTCCTCAGCTTCCAGTCTCTTTCACGATGGAAATTTAACTTCAGCAAGGAAGGGAGGACCAGCCAGAGAGGGAGCTTCCCAGGTGGGGAAGCCAATGGGGTGGGGTGGGGCAGGGAAGGGGAGAAAGATGTGGCTCTAGACACAGCATCAGCCCCTCTGAAGTACAGAATTAATCAGCAAATTAAAGAATTACTCAGAGGGGAGGTGTGATCATGTTTGCTGTTGGGGTAGGATGAGCTGACTAGACTGATGGGAATACATAGGAGGGTGCCAGGCACATGTGGATGAAAAAGGCACAAGACAGAGAGAGAGAGGAAAGAGTCTGAGGGGAATTTATGGAGAAGGCATTTGCACAATACTCAGGGAGGAAACCCAGAGATTTGAAGAAGGAAAGTGTCCAGGTGACTCTCGGGCTGGAGAAGCCACTTATGTCACGAAGTCATGACTGTGACTGCGAGTCTCACGAGCCTTCTAGTGCGGTGCACGCCTGTTCTAGATGCCTGTTCTGACATCTAATTTCAGAGCCTTGGATGAATCACACGGCCCTCCTCCAGACGAAAAAAAGGGCAGCAACCTTAAATTACTTCCCCCATGTCCAGCTTCATTTCCCTGTCTCCGCTAATTGAAGCAAGGTGGGTTACTTAGTCAGTATTACCTAATCAGTGGGATCAGACAATCTCAGAACTGTGAGTCTCCATTTCTGAGATCTCAGAACGAGGAGGCATGCATCTCTGGGATGTTCTTGGGAGCTGTCGGCCCTGAGACCTAAGGAGCATGGGGGCACAGAGCCCCTCTGATTTTATGTTGCTCTGGACCACCTGGTACAACAGTACCTGATGGAAATTGGTGGAATTGAAATGCACACTCTCAAGAACCTCCGGCCAGACAGAACCAGGCCACCACAGGACTCTGTGACTGGTGTCAGCAAACATGTGTGCACAGGTTGGAGGACAGGATGCACCCCTGTAAAACGTAAGACCTGCTTCTGGGTCGGCCTATGGCTCAGGTCAGCGGGATAACTAAGACTTAATTTTGCCACTCTGAGCCTTAATTTCATTACCTTTAAATCAAAGAATCTGGGCCCTAAAGTTTTTTTCCAGGCTTGATCTTCTGAGCCTCAGGGAATTTCTATAAAGCGTTGTTTTATGCTTTACTTTTCATCAACTCCAGCAAATTCGAACCATCAACTCATGCAAGGTATATTAATTTACCTGAAGCCTGTTAGAGGAACAAACATAACATGGTTTATAAAATAAAGATGATATTTTCATTCTTCCTGCTGACCCAACAAACATGGGAGGCAAGAAAAGGCTTTGCTTTATAGTAAAACAGCATGTTCTACCAGACACCACAATTTACAACATACGTCATAGGAAAAGTATTGCCAAGCAGGGAAAAGTAAAACTTCTATTTTTTTTCCATGTGGAACTAAAGTGCTTTTGTTGTGTTCTACGCTCAGGTCTTTAAAGTTTCAACCAGGCGCTATAAAGCTGACAACAGAGCATGGAGCACGGAGCACTCAGAGACGCATTACATTATCTCCTGCTCTGATGCAGAATCGTGAATTCAGAATTGTGCCCTCTAGTGGATGAACACTCTGGCTGCAAGTTTCATTTACTAGGAAGGACAATCAAATCTGCAACCATTTGGGATCATCGTTCTAATTTCCAATAATTCGTGTCTTTCACAGTCTGTTTATTTTTTAAAATATTTTAATTATTTTCTTTTAGACAGGGGGAGGGAGGGAGAAAGAAAAGGAGAGAAACGTCGATGGGGACCTGGCCAGCAATCCAGTCATGTGCTATAGACTAGGAATTGAACCAGAGACCCCTTGGTTCGCAGGCCGGCCCTCAATCCACTGAACCACGCCAGCCAGCGCTCATGGTCTGTTCAGCGCACAGGACTTGGAGTTTATCAGTCTCAAGTCCAAGTGAGTCCTAGGTTGGCCATCGTGTAACTTTGTGAGTTTGGGAGTTACTCTCTGAAAGTCCCTGTGTTTCCATCAATTCTGTGAGTGCCACTTGGCATGCTGGGTTGTTGTTGTAATTAAGTGAATTAGTACATCTACATGTGCTTTGTAAAATGTAAAGTACCAATTTCTATTATTAGTAAAATTTTTTAAAATGTTTAGTTCCTTGCATGCCTAAACCCATATTAATAAGAAAATACATATCTGAATAAAAAGTAATTTTATATATGTGTGAATTTAAAAAGTTTCTTCCACATTTCTCCACTTTATCAATCTCCTCTCACATTTATCCAGCGTCTCCTCTGAACTCACAACTGCACTACAAGTAAGAAATCTCTGACTAAATTTATATAATTTACTTAAGACATCTCAAATCAATTGAATGGTTAATGAGAACTTTCAAGTTCTTGGACTTAAATAAAAACAAAAATTACATTAGTTAACAAAATCAAATGACATGAAAAAGAAGCCACCCTAAGACACTCACTTGAAATATAAAGATACAGAGTAAATTGAAAGTAAAAGTTATTATTTTTTTTTGAAAAGTTTTGCTATTTAAATACTAGCCCAATTGAAGTAGAATTGCTTCTCAAATAGCTTCACCACAAGTTACTTAACCCCTCTATGGAAAAATTACTTAAAAACGTATGAATGACTATTTATAGATGACGGGATTATGCATCATTTTATTTTCTACTTTTTATTATTCAATATTTATAATAATGCTAATAATATATCACCGGCATTATCTTTATTAAGATAACAGCAATATCTCAAACCAATTCAAAGGTAATGGGTGATTCTGTGTGCAGTAAAAAAGTGGTGGAAATTGGCATCATTGTTTGTCGCTCTAATGACCTCACTTACCGTATGAGTTTGTCCTCCCTTCTCCCCAGTACTCTCTCCAAGAAATACATACCTCGTTGTGCAGAGCAGCTGATTCTCCTGGCAACGCATCCTGTTTCCCCAGATGTGTTTATATATCATCCCTGTCTACACGCTCCACCTACGCCCCCTCCTCTCTCTCTCACACATTTTTGAGAGTAAATATTTTTGAAATTAGAAGTGCAGCCAGTAGTTATGCAATAGCATATTTTTTTCTGTAGGAAACAAAACAACGAGCCTCTCACTATAACCAGAGTGATTGACCGCCCGCCCCCCCCCCTCCTCCAGGATGGGCCTCTATGTTAACACTACGGAGCGAGAAAAGCCCCACAGGAAGTTAGCAAAAAGAAAGGATGGAGGGCTGGGAATGCCGAGAGCTGGGCCGAGACAGTGAGGATGCACAGGCGGGGTCCGAACCACAGGCAGAAGCAGAGTGCCTGTGGGTGGGGGTGGGAGGAGTTAGTGGCCAGCCCAGCTGTTCCCAGAGCCCTGCGTCCTCCCTTAAAGGATGTAATTACAGCCAACTTCCCCCTCCAGGAAACCCCAGAGCCTATAGAACAGCTTCACTCTGAGCCACAGAAACGTTCTCACTTCCCAGAGACATAGGACCATCTTCCTGAAACTCCCACCTGCTCACTCAAGGCCCCTCCTACTCTCTCACACCACCCTGAACTTTTCTTCACGGACTTGCTACAATTTAAGGATAAATTTTTATTTATGTGATTATTTGTTTAACGTGTGTGTCCTCTATGAGACAATATACTCTGTTTGGGAAAACTTTTAACAACTGAAGAATCAGTGCCTGGTACTGAGTAGATGCTCAGTTAGTGTTTGTTGAGTGAATAAAAGAATGGTCCAGATGATAAAGCCATCCCTGTACTACTTCTCCCGGGGAGCTGTTCTGCACAACTGTGTTCTCCCTCCCCTGCCCGACTGGTCTCTTACATGAATAGTGAATCTTGTAATCAAGTAATTGCTGACAGAGGAGTGCACATGGTCCCAATTTATACGTGATCCCACAAACTCTGAGTACGTGAGGGACAGACCTCTGACACTGCTAGCCTGGAGAGCGTTTCTCAACCTCTCCATAAAAGTAGCCCCAGACCAGGCAAGTCTGCACAAAGCCTCGCAGGGCTGAGTTACAGCCATTCAGGTTCAGAATTATTATAAATTACCTCATTTGACTGTTTAACTTTTTATCATAGACTTTATCATTAATGTCCTAAATTTTGTGAGCTACAAGAGACAAAACAGGGCAGAAGGAAGAAAACATTTCTATTTCTCTTTATTGGATGCCTTTGATTGTGGATCCAAAGCAACTCCATAAGCAAAACAAAGAATTTACCCGTAGGAGTGGATTGGCACTGCTCAATCCACACTGATGCAGCTGCTCTACATAATCTGTGGGCTGCAAATTAATCGCATAATTACAAACCGGAGTACTTTACCTGTTAATCCTCACAGCGTCAGCCAACTCATCTATGCAACGCACGCACTCTCACTCACAATATAAGCGCAAAGCAACAGGACTTGTAAAACCGTGAGTTCAGCTTCCAGGCATCAACACAGTGGCTGGACAGATGGCTCCCTACTGATCTAATTACGTGTTTAAAAAAAAAAAGAACTGAGAGATGATTGTAAAAATTTAATTTAACCTCTTGTACGTGTGACACGTACTCCTAAGGACCCTATTAGAAGCCTGAAAATGATTTCTCTCTAAAGATATCAGAATACATTTCTGAATTCTGCTAATGCATCCCTAAGACTGAATTTCAATGGCATCCCTATTAGAGAACTGTGTGCAGAAATGCTCTTTTGGTTTGGTTTCGCTCCACATCCCTCTTCTGTTTTCTAAGAACTTTCTTCTTGTCAAGGGTTTTGGGTCCCAGGAACCCATGGAAGTTATTACACTCCTTCTTTTAGAAGAAAATTTAAGTCATGGATGTATCACTTGCCTTTTAAAAAGAACTCTGAATGCATTATAATGATGGATACACATTCTTACACGTTTGTCCAAACCCACAGAACGTACACTACCAACAGTGAAACTTAATGTAAACTATGGACTTTACATAGTTTACTTAACTATGGTTAAGATGTGTCAGTGTGGGTTCATCCGCTGTAACAAATAAGCCATGCCAGCGGAAATCTCCATAAGGAATGTGGAGTACATGGGGACTCTCTGTAGCTTCCTTTCATTTTTGCAGTACACCTAAAAGTGCTCTAAACAAAAATCTTTTTGAAGAATAATTAAAAAATAAAAATAAAACGGTTACCTAAGGGTGGTTGACTTGCTGAGAATGCTTATCATGGGCATTGATTTTTTTTTTTTTTTCATTGTTCTCATTATCAGCAGAGCAAGCTGCAGCGGGAGAACAGGAGACCTGGAGGCCTGGCATCCCTGAAGGCCCTGAGGCCAGCCTTGTACCCGTTTCCTCCGTGTCCCTTCAAAGGGAAGTTTAACCCCATCTCTGTGAACGGTGCTGCCCGCAGGCGTTTTCCTTCCTACCCACTGCGCACCTTCATCCCCAGTGCTAAGTGCTGCGGGGATCGACAGCATCAAGCAGGTCACAAGGTTGAAATCCACGGATGAAAAGGTTTCTTTAGGAAGACTATCGCCTTTTCACTAAAATCTGTACACGTTCTGGGAGTAAAACAAAAACTACCCCCTTGTTATCAGTGACAAAGGAAACCGATCAAAAGGTGTTCGTAGTCTATACATTTTCGGTGTCTGTCCACCAACAGCGAGACCTCTTTCTTTGGGACATTTCTCTGAGACTGTTTTGTTTCTTCCCCCTCCCCACGTGGACGCCAGCATCAGAGTGCGATGATGTGGCTGTACCTGATTGGTCAGCGGTAGGTTCTGAACCAAGCTGGACCAATAAGTGCTCATCTTCAGGAATGTGGGCCGGGTTCTGAGAGGCATCTGGTCAGTCTCTGTGCCTGGATGACCGTGGTTGGAAGGGAAGCACCTCAATGGCCACTCTGCAGAAGGGACAACCCCAAGCCTCTCTGGTGGAGACCCTTAGCGTATTGCCAGTGGCCACCCATGCAAAGCACAGCTGTTCATCTCCTCCCACGCAATCTTTTTCCAACAAGCTACCTGCCTCACTTCCGTAATAAATAATCATGGTGATAATTCATTTAATGACCCTTTTCTGAAAACGTGTTAGGGCGGCACACCCCATACTTCACCACAACGGAACACTTTCTGCGCTCTGTCCAAAGCCCCTCAGCTTTTCTCCCACACAGGGTGAGTTCCTCATGTGATGGTCGAATCTGAGATCATAACTGAGTTTTTGGTTTTTTTTTTTTAATAGTGGGCTGAGATACTACACCTTAAAAGGCATAGAGACTTGTACGTTCTCTCGCACGCATTTACAGCGCCATTAATACTGACCGGGCTCCCTTGCCCTCTCTCGGTCTGTCTTCCTGCCCCCTCAGCCATGCAGACATGCTCTGCCCTCCAGTCCTGCATGCCTGCTCCTGTCTGGATCGGCAGCCAGGTGCGTAGACCTTGACTGTAACATGGGTTAGTTCCGTGAACTGTTTAGACATGTAGGAGTTATTACTGCAAGAGGAGCTCCTATGTGCGCTTCCATACCTGACCTACCTGAAGGATATTCCAGCATCTTCTAACAGGGAAGTAATGCACTGAATTGGGATATTGGGCATTTGGCCATTTATTAAAAAAAAAAATTACAAAGTAGTGGCCATCCCTTTTGCCCATGTGTCAAAGTTTCTTAACTCAAAACTAGAAAGAAGTAGTGGTAGAGAGTAGAATTTAGGCCCGAAATCTTTCCCCAAAACACTTTGTATATGACTCATTCTTCGTGTGTTGTACATAGGTAATCCTGTATATAGCTCAGTAATTCTCAAGTTGGGCTACTAATTAGAATATCCTGCAAAGCTTTAAAAAGTCCCAGTGCGCAGAGAGAGCCCACGTCAAACTCTAAGAATTTCTTTGGGTGTGAACCAGACCTCAGCGCCCGCACAGTGAAGACTGAGAATCACTTTTCTGTCTCCTCCTCTTCCGATGACCTCACACCTCTCCTTTTTTTTTTTCCTTTTGACAATAGGGGTCTCCTAATCAACCAATGAGCACAGAGCCCGACCATAAGCAAGGAAGGGGCAAGGGGATGACAGAAAACAAAGTTGGGCCGGTGGGCAGCAAGCACCATGGGAAGAGAGTGGTGCAAGGTAATTTACCAGAACAGAGAAAAGTCAACAGCATTGATTGGGATTGTCTTGCTCTTACTAGACAAAACAGTAAAGGACAAAAGACAAAGCTCTGAAATTAGGTTAAAAAAAAAACTTACACACGTGGGATGAGGGAGAGAAGACTAAACATGAATCATCAAAGTGGAGAAACTTTGGGGGTGGATTCTCCTGCTCGGGCTGCTGTAACAATACCGCAGACTAGGAGGCTGATTTTCTGGAGTTCTGGAGGCTGAAGCCCTGGATCGGGATGCCGTGTGGTCAGTTTCTGGGGAGAGCGCTTTTCCTGGCTTGTGGACGGCCACTTTCTCAATGTGTGGGCACATGCCTTTCCTTGGTGCCTGCGCACAGGGAGAAGGAGCTCTGGTATCCCTCCCTCTTCTCACAAGGGCCCACGGCCCTACTGAATTGGGGCCATGCCCTTAGGACTTTACTTAACCTTGATCACCTCCTGGGAGGCCCTATCTCCGACACGGGATGGTGCGGAGGAGGGGAGGGCAGAATTCAGTCCATAGCAAGGTGTCCTGTTGCCTCCAGACAAGCTATGAAGTCAATAGTGATGGCTCAAATTTGCCTGTAGCCCAAAACATATAAAAGTAATAGTGATTAGCTCTTAAGGCTCACCACGTGGCAGGCGCTGCAGCAGCACAGGTAAAACTCCAACACTGACATCATTACCTGATTTCACGGACGGAGAGGGGCAAGCAGGATGCACAGAGGAAGCAACTGGAAGGTCACGATGACTGAGAAAGGGGATTTCCTGCTCTCAGCAAGGGGACTGTGTCCAGATGAACTGACCACATCACCATCAGAGCCCCATAGTCTCCAAAAGCCTGAAATCGACTTCTCAGAAAGTCACCAGGTACCAGGAGCCAGCTCTCAGAAGACTCTCTGCAGCTGGTGCCCAAACCCCGATCAGTTACTCCCTGAGCCCAAACTGGCTCCCTTCTTTACATCAGAAGTTAGCTAGAGAGAGAGAATCCCTCCCTGGAACTCAAGCCCATCCACGTGCTGCAGCTCCTCCCAGACAGTGTAGGCATCTCCGTGACATGGGACAGCGTAGCTGATCAGTGTCTCCACAAAAGCCTTTTTCCCAGGGAATGCCTGTTTCTTAACAGATGCTCCCAAATGTATATGGGCACAGGAAACACCTGGCAGATTTTATTAAAATGCAGATTCTGAGGCAATGGGTTTGCAGAGGCACCTGAGTTTCTGCATTTCTAACAGGATCCAAGTGAGGCTGAGAAAGGTTGTGCTCCCCTCGGAGTGACAAGTATGGTTTGAGGAACATGCTCTGTGGCACAGGGTACTCGCCACCTCTCACCTCCCCATCAGACCACCGATCCTCACAGCGACCTCCTGAAATATTCCTGTTTGTCATCACAATGATCATTTTGCGTATTAGACAATTAAGGTTGAAAGTGGCTCTGGAATCAGAGGACACACAGGTAAGGTTTCAGTTGGTGTTGTTCTGTTTTTTGTTTTTATTTTTATTTTTGAAAAGGGACAATATTCCTATTTCTTCTCTCACTCTCTCTTTAGAATTCATTCATTTTACTTGGAAGGCTTATAACTCCCCATATAATTATGCCAGCGAACTCTGGGAAAACATTTCGAAGGATCCCAGATTTTGACGTGAATCACAACTCACCAAGCTATTTGCTGTTTCTCTGAGACATAAGCAGCGATCATTCAATGGGTGGCAGCTAGGACTGGCCTCAGGAACAGCCAGGAAGCCGCCAGCTTCATCCTGTTCTAACTTCTTGTGCTTTTCTTTCTTCTTATTTTTCATAAACTCCTTGGCACCTAGTACTTAGAAGAATGGGTAAAAAAGTTAATAAATGTATAGATAAGTAAGTGAAATTCCCATGTCAGATCCAAAGATTGAATAATGTTTTTCTCCTTTAGGAAAACCAGGAAGATAGGTAGGTAGGTAGGTAAGTAGGTGGAGAGAGATGATAGATAATACAAACATATACACAAATACATATACCTATACACATACAGATATGTTTTTCTGTTAAGTATTATATACTGAGATTTAAATTTATGTAAAATGTATATAAAAGATAGAGATGCGCATACCATAGCAAATAAGCATAACAAAGCAAATATTTTTATCCTTCATGCATGTCCTTAGAATGGACTAATCAGCAGCGCTTCAGAAAATGATATCAAAGCCACATGATTCAAAGAAGAGATAAATTAAACTCATGAGCTGGCCTGTATTCTTCTTGTTTAAAATAATTTAACTTGCGTTTCAAAGTGGTATTGTAACGAGGTTCTCCTCCCAGAACTATTTGCATATCCATCCAAATGCAAAGCACGAGATTAAAGTGAATAGCTGCTTAGCTTTCTTCTCAGGAGTTCTCTGCAGGGTCCACTTCTTACTGACCGGCACACCGAAGCCCCCAGGGGGACATTTGCAAACTGGGTTTACAAATTTGTTGATGCATAATATCCTCTTCACCAAAACAAAACCCACCAGGATCAGTCAGCTAAAGCAACTCTTTCCATTTAATCATCTGCTCCTCATTTTTCACTGTTCTCATTTCGTGCAGTTTTAATTGGAATCGAATATATCATTCTCCTATTGAACGTTGTAAAAGTTATTTCATATGCAAAGCAAGATATTGAATATTTATTAAGTACCTCTTACACACAGGCTTAGCTTAGCTCCTTATAAGGCACAGGATGAACCGGACAGGTCCAGATAAAAGTTTTTAAAAGTTTTCTTGTTATTGTAAGAATAAAATATAGACATATTACAATTTAAAATACTATAAAATGATCTCGAATTGACTCAGTTTACCCCATTTTCAATACCTCTTCTGAGTCCGGACCACTTTTAATCATTTCTCTTGTCTCCTCCCCAGAAAGTACCTGTTTGTATGCGTGTGGCTGAGCATATGTGGTACACCCTTAAACCGTATACACATCTCTTTGTATTTCCCAAGTAAATGTATTCCTTCCACAACAAGAAATGTAACTGCTACTCTTTTCGGCATTATCCTTGAAACAACAAATACCGCTGATTTTTGACTACAATAAGGGTTTGCTAATGTTGACTCACCAGGTTTGATATCCTTACTCCCTATGATCCACTCTCGCTTGGGTATTTAACCCTGTGTAGGATCTGCCCCCGCAACACCCACCACGTTAAACAGCATTTGGTCAAGTTCCAAGGTGAATAGATTGAATGAACTTATCTCAGAAATGTTAGGCCCCTCTGGAAAAAGAATTTTTTTTGGTAATTTGTCTATTTGATCATCTACAATGTTTTACGGGGTTTGTTTAAAGGAAGATAATTGACAGAACAAGAGCAGACTTAACGAATGATTGTAACATTGGAATCAAAGTGCCGGGAGTAACATTTTAAAAAATCCTGTTTATCCCTCACCTGTTCCTTGATGCGCTGACTTGAAAATAGTTGTAGGATAGGCTCCTGACCCTGGAAGCCTATCCTACAAGCAATGGGAGGACAAATGGAAGAAGGTGGGCGGGGCTGGAATCTGGAGAAGTGATGGGCCCGAGGTGAGGCTGGGCACAAAGCAGCCACATTTGCCAACACGGAAAGCCGCAGTCTGTGCACAGAAAACAAACAGGAAGAACATGAAGAGCAGCAATTCGGGAGCCAAGTCCACCCGGCAGGTCAAACGGGTACCCAGGAGAGAGAGAGCTGCTTGGGTGAGACTCAGATGTTAAGGAGAAAGGAGACTGTTGTGATTTCATCTGCCTTAGAGGGTGTGCTCTCTCTTTTCTGTAACATTGAAAAGTGTGGTCACCGACACCTTAAAGTAACCACATGTTTCTATTACAATATGATATTTATATTGTAATAGATGTAAATGTTTTAAAATAATAATGCCAATTTTATTAATAACAACCAGAGAACTGAACAAACTTGAAAATGTGTCTGCAACTCTATTTGTCCTTAGAATACATCACATTAAACACAACACGTATAGTCAAAAGAGTGTTTCTAAAGCTACTTGAAATAATTCAATCTTTCTGTGGTTAATACCTTCAAATTGACATAGTTACGTTCACTCATTTCCATTTTTGATTTGTAGTGGTTACTGTAATGTATATTTTGATTCAATTTAATTTTGAAAATGCAAATCATTTATCAGTTTCAAAAGTCAAAATTATTTAACAAGATTTATCAGAGGAAACTTGCTTTTATATTTGTTCCCTTTTTTGGCCATTTTATTATATACATGTATGTATACATTATACATGTACATGCATGTATACACACGTGCTTGCATAATAAATATACTTTTTGAAATCTTGTTTATTTTTACTTAATATATCCTGAGATCAAGCCATATAAGCTGATAGACTCCTCGTTCCTTTTTAGGGCTTTATAATATTCTATCGTATAAATGGACTATTTTTATACTCAACCAGAACCCTATTAATCATTATCTGCAATGTTTCTAAGTATTTTCATTAAAATATCATTTTAATGGGTAAATTACAGTTATGGGTAACATAACTGACTTAGCTAACACCATATTTTCAAGAATTTATGTCAAATATTTTGCCATTCCAAAAAGTGCTCTCTCAATAATCCTTTAACTAAATCTGTAAACAGATCTTTAAATATTTTCTTAATATAAATTTCTGGAAGTGGAATTTGTGCATTAAAATCTCTGTAGTTACTTGATGTTTTATCTCCATTGATTTGAGTCCCGTGTGACAGCCGATGCCAAATCATTGTAATACTGATAATAATTCCCAACTTGACCATCCAGTGACATCACTCTGTCATCCCAAATATAGAGTTTATTTCAAATCTAAAATTTATAGACAGCAAAAAGCTGAATTTAAAATAGAAATAAAAACTATTTAATATATGACTATAGTCTCCACAATGCAACCAACATCAGGTTCTTATACCTATTACTATCACAGGGGTATTAGTTTGGTCTGTCAAATTGGCTGAGTAAATGAAAGCTTTGATTGAAGGTGTTATACAAAGAACTTTTATCCATAGGGATTGCTTTAAGTAGTTAGTAACGTACAATTTAAATATTTATGTTGGGTTTTAAGAACGTCTTTTTCTATTTTATATATGCCCTTTTGCACATAGTATAAAGGTAGGAAACTGAAATTATTCCTTGGAACCTGGAGATGAGCATGGCTGACAGATGAGTGTGTCCGACACATTTCTGTCTGAGATGCCGCCACAGGGAGAAAGCCAACCCTGAGAGAAGGGAAGAAGTTCAGGGAGGGAAGGGAGCTGGGGCTGTCTTCCTTCCTCCAGTCCTCAAGACCTTGAGTAACTCCGCTTGAAAAAGTATCCCCAGAAAACCACATGGCATAGAGAATTAAGTCTGGAGGCTTCCACAGAAAGCCATTGCACAGGAAGCCCCGGAGGAAAGCGAAATGACTGGTAAAATGTTTTGATTCTGACCAAGGAAGCAAATAATGAACCTAGTATGTTCCTAGGGAGCTGCCTTCCCAGTGACAGATCACAAGCACACGAACCAGTGCTCGTGAGGACACAGCTGGGATAAAGCTAAGAGCTGCTGTTTACCAATCGCAGATTCAACAGGACAGAGACTCCTGGCCGAGGGAAACTACTGATACCCAGGATCCCAGAAAACTACCTGAGCAGCATTAAGAAAGCCACTGTGCTGTGGACCCTACCTGAGCTTTAGAACTTGTGAAATTGAAATGATAAAAGACAGACGCCATGAAAAAGGGGGCTGTGAGTAGAGCTTCACCGGATGGAGAGAATCATTCCGGTATGTGGAGACTCTAGAGATAAAGACTCTCTTCCATAATCAGTAAACTCAAATATCTTACAGGACCGGGCATATAATGTCAGATATTATGTGTCCAGATGAAGCCGACCACATGACAGGGAGCGGCTGCTGAAGACTCCGCAGCTGCACCAGCTCAGCAGCGAAGGGTTGCAGTAAGGAATTTGGGCCCCATATTGCCATACCATTTCTTTTTTTTTTTTTTTCCAGAAAAGCGAGCAAAATTACTGCATGAAAAAAAAATCAGACTGCTGTGTTAGCAACAAATTTTTTTTTTTAATTTTTAAAATTCTATATAGGCCAATCAAAATGTGTCCGCAGGCCCCCAGTTTGCATCCCTGTAACTGTCCTCAAGCCAATGGGCGGAGGAAGCTGTGTGCTCCCACCGGGCCTTACCGTCCCGAGCTCCCGAGAGGAGTGAGAGATGCACAAGAACAATGAACAGGACGGGAAAAGCGATCTGTTTTTTTAAAGAGCAACATACAATTCCTGTTTACCTTGAACCGCACAAGCTCCACCACTGGAGTTAACAATGTTAGCTCAAAATACACTTCGAATATCTTTTCTGTTATTAAGAAAATGTAAAACTAAAATAGGACTATCACTGGCCAAAGTTCCACCTGGCTCCTAATGGTGCAATTCCAGCTATTTTCATTTTGCTAATGAAAATGGCACACTGATGGGGCGTTTCATGCCTCAAAGATGCTGACGTGGTCCTCCGAAAGGGAGAGGCCTGTCCCCCACAATCCCCAGTTGATTAATCTTCCCATGGAGATGGCCAGAGTTTTGGATGCTGCGTGGATACAAGGCATGCCTTGCAAGGTCAGTCTGGCGAGCTCAGAGAGCACAGATTGCAGTTGATATTTTATTGCTCCCAGTGCAGGCTGAAATGTATTTCTCTCCCTTTTCAAAGGCAGTCGCTGTTTTTAATCTGAAAGAACTTCTTTCAATATGAAAAATCGCCCTGCCCCTCACCCCATTGCAACAATTAGATGTTTTTGGAACGAGGGAATTTATAGTTGGAAAACACATGAGAGTTCATCGTGGTCAAACGTTTCATTCACTGGGGACCACGCTACCGAATCCCCGACAAATAACCAGCTGGTCTAGACTTACATAACTGGTAAATTTTAACCAGTCTCTAAGAATTTTGGCTAGTATGAAGGCAAGTAACAAAGTGACTTGGAACTCTTCCCTGCCCCCTTCTCAAGTCCACACACAATAAAGTGCACCATTCCTTCTATTAACTCTCACCTATCCTGTTCTGCTCTCTCCCTAGTAATCCTCAGCACCAACAAACACCCCGCAGGCTGATGTCCTGAGCACCGTTCGTGACTCACAAGTATCTGATTATTTAAAGCCGTGAAATATCACATTTGGCACCTCTCTTGAGAGGCAGCTGCTGTGTTTAGCTGGTGTGTGAGCAGTTGGTGGGCCCTGCCCACTGGCAGGCCAAGTCAAAAATAGCCAGTGCCCACGTCAACAGTCAAAAAACCACACGGTTTGACTGAAATCCCAGACTCTGTGGGGCTAACTTGGCCAGAGGAGCAGCAGAAACCTGGGTGAAAGTCAGGCAAAGAGCCTTCCTAGCTTGCTGGCCTTTCTGTCCTGGCAACAAAGAACAAATCACTGGATTTATAGAATTGACCTGGCTCTGGTGTAGCTCAGTGAATTTGATAGGGGACTTGAGAGTTGGAAAATTTTAGTTTAAGGTAAAAAAATTATAAGCCAAACAAGTAATGTATATGTTAAAGCTTTTGTTTCAGAAACTACAGATAGGTAAGGCCCATCTTGGCTCCTGGGAAAACAGCCAACCTTCTGGGGCACTGCTAAAGATTACTGCCTGGGGACAACTGGAGGCATCCGGGCCTTTGTGTTCCAGGGAGAGACAGATGACCACCCTCCCTTGGGAACAGCTAACTGCCCAGGACAGGAATGTTGCAGCTTCTTACACCTAATCCTCCCTGAATCTCAAAGCCCTCACCGCACCTTATTTATTCCCTGGTATAAAAAGTCTGGCCTGGAAAGAGAAGACAAGATGGTCTGTTAGGGTATGAACGCACCATCTTCTCAGATCGCGGCCATCTGAATAAAGCACCATAAAGATTCAATCACTGTCATTGCTTATTGGGTTTGGTAGTGACAGGCAGCCTGGACGCTGGTGTCTTTTCCAGTTTCAGATTAAGGGCTGGCCTGAAAACCAAACGGTCATCGATTCAATTCCCAGTCCAGGCACATGCCTGAGTTGCAGGCCAGTTGCTATGAGAGTAAGCACACATTGATGTTTCTCTCCTACTCTTTCTCCTTCCCTTCCCCTCTCTCTAAAAATAAATAAATAAAATCTTCAATCACGTGGAGGGCTATCAGCGGGGGAGTGGGTGGGGAGAGAGGGGGAAAAGATACAGAGGATAAGTATCATAAATGGCAGGAAGAAGATGGACAGGGGGAGGTTAAGAATAGTATAGGAAAGGCAGAAGCCAAAGGACTTGTATATATGACCCATGGACATGAACCAAAGGGGTGGATTGCAAGTGGGAGGGGTTGCTCAGGGCGGAGGGGAATAATGGGGAGAAAATGGGACAACTGTAATAGCATAGTCAATAAAACATTTTTTTAAAAAACAGACCTGAATTGCCTGAGGCGGTGATGAAGACACATTACCGTCATAGAGCAAATGAATTAACAATGGACCAATAATTTCAAAATCCAAATAACAAATTATTGCAATTTTTTACAGAAAAACACTTGCTGTAAAATACGGACACCTGTTTAAATATCTGAGGTAACGTGGTACAGGATGTCCAACCCTGAGGGGCCTTCTACAGCGCTTTCAATAATGTTCTGGAAGCTGGCTGGCTTTATCTCCCCTCATTGTACCCATGGCACAGCTATTAATCTGTGATCAGACATATATAAATAAAATATCTTCCAATTAACATCCTGTCTTTTCACTTTCTTTTTGGTAAATTTACATGAAAAAAAGGTACTTCATTTGATGCAGTCAGTTTTGTTCATCTTTTCTGGTACATTTTTTTTGTCTTATACATTTTGCTTAAGAAATATTTCCCATTGTAAGGTTTAAATAGTCTTCTATTTTTTATCCTAACAGGTTTATAGTTTTGCTCTTCAGAAATAAGCCAAACTTATTTTATGTGGAGGGCGTGAGGTCAAAATCTAATTTAACTTTTTCCCAAGATGATAAATTGTTAGCACCTATTTTTGAACTCATCCATAATGCCACCTCTGTTTCCTATCAAGGTGTCACAAATATGGGTTCGTTTGGGGATCCTGAGCCTTACTCATGAGTCAATTTGTCTGCCAAGCTTCAATGTCACTACATTAAATATTGTAAATGTAGAGTCAGTCCTTATATCTTATAAAGCAAGCTCTCACATTAGATTGTTTTTAGGAAAGTTTTGGTCATTTTTCTTCCTCTCAGATTTTTAAAAATCAGCTTGTCATGCTTCATTACTGGTATTTTATGTATTAAAAATTGTTAGCTTTTTTATTAAAAGTCACTAGCTTAATTTGTAGGGAACAGGGATCTTATGATACCAAATTTTATAATTCATTTGTATATTACATCTTTCATTTATTCAATTCCTCCTTAGTGTCTTTCAGAAGTTTTATAATTTTCTCTATACAACTCATGTATTTTTGTTAGATTTATTTCTCTATACATTCTTATACATTAGTGATATTAGAAAGGTTATCATTTTAGTCTACGGCCATACCACCCTGAACGCGCCCGATCTCGTCTGATCTCGGAAGCTAAGCAGGGTCGGGCCTGGTTAGTACTTAGATGGGAGGAAGGTTATCATTTTGAATTACATACCTTGTTGGTTGATGTTGTATAAAAATTCAATTTTTCATATCTTAGAGCCAGACCCATTGTTAAAATCTCTTATTAATTCTAATAAGAAGTATAAAGACATTTTGAATCTTTCTACTTGAATATTTTCTGCAAATAATAAAACTTTGTTTCTTCCTTCTTAATATCTTTTATTCTTTTTCTTTTTAACTATCTTGCCAACACATAATACCATAAAACATAGCAAAGAACTTTTAATGGAGGCAGTTTTATTGGTCATTAATGTCGTCTCTGTAATTTTTATAGAGAATGCTTCTATCTTTCACTAATGGTGTTTTAAAACTATTTTAGTAGATAGTATTTTTCAGGTTAAGAAAGTTTCTGGTCCTAGTTTGAAAAATATTTATAATAAATCTGTTTTGAGTTTTATCAGTTTTCCAACTTGTGAGAAAATGATGTTTGTTTCTCTGCCAATGTCTTGAATTTAATTTATAGACTGCTTAAGAAAACAAGTTACTCTTGAGTTCCTGGAAAAACAACCTCCACTATTTATTAAATTTTGCTGTAGCTAGATTTAGTTTGTTGATATTTTACCAAGGATTTTCACATCTATGTTCCTGAGTAAGATGGTCTATTGTTTTCTTCTCTCACAGTGCTCTTGCGTGGTTTTAGAAATAAGATTATACTAGCTTCCTAAAATGCGTTGATGGAATAGTCTTTTATTTGTCTATTATTTTAAAGATGTATAATATTAGAACTATGCCTTGAAAGTTCGGTAGAATTTTTTTGTGACACTCTGTAACTAGTGTTTTTCTTGATGGGAAGAATTTAGATTACTCCATTTATTGAATGGTACAGAAATTATCATGTTTTCTGTTTCTTCTGGAGTCAATGTGGATAATTATGTATTTCTAAGAATTTGTATACTAAAGTTTTCAAATCTATTGGCATGAACTTGTCCATAGCATTTTCTCATTAATTCCCTTGTAAATCTCTTCCATATGTGTAATTATAACCCTCTTCTAGGTCTAATATTGGATATTTTTGCCATTTTAAGTTTTGATGGATTTCATCAGATATCTATTTTATTTATCTTTTCAAAAAAATTTGTTTTTTCATTCACACTTTTCCATATTTTATGTCTTTTTTATGATGTTCTTAATGTAACTTTAGTATTGCTTCTATATTCTCTTGAGTATATACTGCTGTTCCTTTACTCTTTTCTTAAGATGAATAATTAGCTCATTAATGTTAAGGTTTATTACAATAGCAAAAGAAGTCAAACCAGTGTTTGTGACTATATTTATATATTATATTTATATAGTTGCAGAAACATCAAAACAGCATTTACATTCTTACTTTCTTTAAAATTATAGTTATTAAGCTAACACTCAATCTTATTATTTGATAAATCAATAAAGATGTATATATAAATAATAGTCACAAATTTTCAAAAGTCATTTGATAACCCCGTCTATGTAATTGGTTTATTTTATACCAGCATATTTTTATTGTATGCATTAGAGGTCATTATTATGTAAAGAAACCTATAAGCTTACAAGATTTTCAAGGGAAAAAGCGTAAACACTCTTTGCTAGAGCTTCCTGCAGAATTCTCAGGCTTAGCTGCCTCCCTTAGCCCGAGGCCAAAATCTCTACACATCAGTGACTTTACAGGTCTTTTCCTTCCTGTGACCATACTTTACCGTTCTCTGCTTTGCTTCCTTTCTTTACAACTGACTTCTCTGTACTGTGTTTTCCTCTCACTGGGTTTTATTTTCATTAGTTTACTTTTGCCCTTGGATATGTCTCTTACTTTATAGCAAATCGAATACTGCATTAAATATTGTATACTGGGGAATTTATCCAGGATCTCATTGTATTTTAGCCAACAAATCCCTCAGACGATGCAGCCTGTTCTGCTGGAAATCGAAGTCTGGTCCAGGATTTTCCAACTTTCACTTAAGCTAGGGTGGGAGAACAACCTACCTAGTATAACATTAAACATTCTGACCTTCAGATTCATATTCAAGAAGGATTCTATCCCTTGAAGAACCATTTTTCCCAGTGAGACCTTCGATCTCTTACACATCCAGCCCTGAAATATGGAAAACTAGTCCTCAGTTTGGTGTCTGTTTAGACAGGGAGACATACAACCTTCTGTCTGGTGAGATGGAGGTGGTATGACCATCACAGACAACCCTTGAGGCTGATTCTCCATCAGGGCCCCGCCTCCACCGTTCCTTCCCCCCCCCACCCCCCCACCCCCGCCCTCACAGCCAAAGCCTCCCAGTGACGCTGGGCTGCCACTGCTGTCTCCCAATGGAGTGCTCACTTCAAAACTTCCGTTAGAATTTCACTCAGTGACCACGTATCAAAATTGTCTGTTCCTTAAATATCCCACAAGATGCATACCGATCAATCCTCTGTTCTTTGCATATCTGTCAAGATTCTGACTTTCAGTGCCATTGTGCTTAGATTGCTATCTAAACATGTACACAGATGCCACTGATAGAGGAATGTCTTCTTGTTCCTTGGAAAACTACACAGTATCTCTCTCTCTATATATATATATATATGTGTGTGTGTATGTGTTGCACAAAGTTGGGGTTAGGAGCACTGACCACCATGAAGTTGAAAATTCACATTGAACTTGATTCCCCCAGAACTTAACTATTACTAGCCGATTGCTGACCAAAAGCCTCACCAACAACATAAACAAGTAGCACATTTTTGTTACATGCAATATATATACTGCATTCTTAAAATAAAGCAAAAGAAAGTGCTAGTAAGAAAAACATAAGGAACAGAAAATAAATTTACAGTATTTATGGACAAATATTTGTGTATAGGCGGACCTGCACAATTCAAACCCATATCGTATGTGTGAATAATATATGATATGATGCACACACATATATAACATATGTACATATGTGAAGGGCGCCACCTCTTTTGCTGATTTATATTAAAGCTACACTCTGAATATTATTGAGGCTAGTGAGGGTGGCAATATTGGAGCCATAATTTCTTTTTCTACACTTTCAAAAATTCTGCATCTGTTTGCTCTGATTTGTATTTCCCACTTCACTACACCTTCATCAGCATGAATGTATTTTGTCCTAGTTAGGTTTTTACAGTCTGATAGGTGAAAAAATTTCTTGTTTTAACTTAAATTTCTATGACTAGTGATGTGGAATATTTTATGCGTTCTTAGAAGAGTTGGCTAAGTTATTCTAAGACAAACTCATTCTCCTCTCAAAAAGCACCCTATTTTTCAAACTCAGGTCGGATGGTGGTTACTATAATTATTAAGTACCTGTTTTTATATAATCTTTTGGGATAAACTCTAGGAAGTGGTTATGTTCACAGTTGATTAGATCTAAGCCTGATTGCCTTACTGCTGAAATTCATAGGTATTGTTTCTAACTCATTTGCTTTGATTATCTAGGGATTAAATTAAATAAACTAAATGATTTAAAGCATCTGAATAACGGCATCAGCTCTCCTGAGGGTATAGCTATGCAGCCTTAGGATATTTTTATGAGACTTCAAAGCACTCATTTGATCCAGTTGTAAAGTCAAACATTTACAGATATTTGGAGAAGAAAGGTCCCTGGAGAGGGTCAAATCCAGCCTTCTTATTTCATAAATCTGGCAACTAAGATCCAGGAAGGAGAGCCGATTAACCAATGTCACAGGGAAGTGGCTGGTAAATCCAAGATTAGAACCCAGAGGTCCCTTTCACTGATCAATGGCCATTTTGCCACCATACAAATTTTTCAAATTGGAAAAGAGAATTACAGCAAATAATACATTTTATATATTCAGGTAGACATCTGTTTATAGGTAGACTTCGGAGTATATCCCATTTTCCCTGACCAAGGCTATCTATCAGCCCACTGGGGCAGAAGGAATATGTTTAACCCACATTCAACTTGGTTGTGTTTGTCTTTTTATTGAGTTGATTGGGGTGACACTGGTTAACAAAATTGTACAGGTTTCAGGTGCACGATTCTGTAACACATCACCTGTACACTGTACTGTGTGTTCACCACTCCAGGTCAGGTCTCCTCTGTCCATCACCATTTATCCCCCTTACCCTCCTCCATCTTCCCCACCCCCACCCCACCCCAGCAATCATGTATATTGTTCATGTCCAAGAGTTTTTTTTCTCTCTCTTTTTTTTACTTTTTTTGCTCAATCCCTCCACATCCCCACCCAACCCCCAAACCACTCCCCCACAATAGCTCTCGGCCTGCCCTGTATCTATGGTCCTCTCTATTTTGCTTGTTAGCTCACTTTGGTTTTTTTGTTTTGTTTTTAAGATTTTATTTCTTTTTAGAGAGAGGGAAGGGAGGGAGACAGAGAGGGAGAGAAACATCAATGTATGGTAGCCTCTCACATGGCCCTCACTGGAGACCTGGCCCGCAACCCAAGCATGTGCCCTGACTGGGAATCGAACTGGCGACCCTTTGGTTCCCAGCCCGTGCTCAATCCACTGAGCTACACCAGCCAGGGCTGCTTGTTAGCTCACTTTGTTCATTAGATTCCACCTATGAGTGAAATCATATGGTACTTGTCTTTCTCTAACTGGTTTAATTCACTTAGCAACTTGGTTCTTATTTGATCATTTCAAACAATTCAAAAACAATCGGGCTATGCCTCATTGACGAAGTATGTTGAATTGCCAGCAATGGATTGAGCTCGAAAAGAATGATGTTTCTCGTATCGTTTTAAAACAAAGATATATTTTAGTGCCACTTCAAAAAAAAAAATGTTTTGCCTGCAGTTAGTGACTTAACAATGACTGCTTTTGTTGTGGCGGTGGTTGTCTTTGCACAGCATCAAAATAAACGCTGAGCACATCACTTACCCCAACCCCAACCCACACAAAACTCGTGGGTGTAGAGTCAGTTTTCTTGAACAGCTGGAGTCTGCTGCAGCTCCTAATTTCTGTGTCAGAGGAGAACACGACAGCTATCAGCTTGGGAGGAGAGGCAGGGAAGGGGCACATCTGGAAGATGCTTCTGTATACAAGCTCACTATTTGGCATAGACTGTGGTTTTCTCTGAGAGGTCAGGAAGACATTTGAATCGAATAAATTTATTTAGACCAAAGAACTCTATGACCAGACTGCTATCAAAGGTGCCTCCTGGATCTTTTCTGATAGAGCATCCAGAACGCATAGGTCTTCTTTCTCTTCTACCTTCCTCTCTTCTCTTCCTCCTCAGCTCTCTTCTCCCCTTATGGAAAGCAAAAGATCGTTTCCACCAGACTGTCTGCCCTTTTCTCTGTTGCCCTGGCACCAGCAAGACTTCTGCAAACACTTAATACAATTCCAGCCAAAGACAGTTTCTTCCATAAGAGCAATTTCAATGCCAGCTGTTTAGGTAATTGCCTTTTCTTTTCTTTTTTACCATATTATACAATAAGCAGAATCAGCTATGAGGGTTTAACACAGACATAGAGTTGACTGTAGCACTTAGTCTCTAAACTCTAAATAATCTCTAAACTGTAGCACTTAACAATCTTTAAACTTGGATTATCTCTCTCTACAACCCTAATTCATTCCACTCCAGACCAAGTGCCTCCTTCCCTATGAAGTGGATATTCTATTGCTTGCTTAGTTCTACCCATTTCCATCTTGTTCTTATGCAAAGTTCTTCTCAGTCCCCACTCTCCACTGAAGAGGTGGAAACCCTTTCTTGGATTTCCTATGTGGCCTGAAATGGCTGCCAGCCCTTGCCTACCTCTCTCCTCAATAAAGAAATAGTTAACCTGCCCTGGCTGGTGTAGCTCAGTGGACTGAGCACAGGCCTGGGAACCAAAGCATCGCTGGTTCGATTTCCAGCCAGGGCACATGCCTGGGTTGCAGGCCAGGTCCCCAGTAAGGGGTGCTGGAGAGGCAACCACACATTGATGTTTCTCCCCTTCTTTCTCCCTCCCTCCCCCCTCTCTAAAAATAAATAAATTAAAATATATATAAAAAAAAGAAATAGTTAACCTAATAATCCCCAACTTTTACAGAATTCTGAAAGCATAGTCTTCTCTTCCTGGTTCTCCATGTTCAATCCAAGCACCCAGATATCTGTTATTGCCTTATCCCAGAGCTTCCGCGTGGAAGCAGCGAACCCCCACAGCCGGGCTGCCATCGGCACACACTGGCAGGAATGTAACACTCCTCCACTAAAAACGCCCTGGTGAAACTTTTCTTTTCCATCAAAGACATGCCAAATAAACAGTAAAGGTGGAGAATTTTCACCAGAAAATGTCCATGTCTCTGTAATGGTTTTATACTTTTTCTCCCCAAATCAAGAAGACAGATTTCATTATCCTGTCAGATCCTTATTTTTAAAAAGAAATATTCAGTATTCATTCCACCTATGACATCAGATTCCAGTGTCATTCCATCCAGCTTCTCAGCCTGTAATCGAAGTCCCCACTCAATCGTAACTTCAAACCGAGACAGGGCAGGTGGTGAAATTGCTGCAATCGGTAAGGGCTACAGGAATTGTCAACACGGCAGTAAGACCACGCCTGCCCCCACCCGATTTATGGCTTAAACCAGCAGACACCAGCTCAGTCCAGCACAGTGACTCACTTCACCTTGCTGTAACCCCTGGCCCAATTATACACTCGTTGGGACACATTAGCACACTAACCGACACGCCCTGCATCCCCATCATTGGGAACAGAGAGCGCATATAAGGACAGGACATGGGCAACAGTGTCCCTCTGAGAAATCTCCACTCCCTTCCCAGGGAGATCCTGAATACCCCCCCCCCTTATTGAAGACTCCAGTTAAATGAGCCTCCACACAGGAAGCCAGTTCTGCTGGCTGCTCTGCCTATGGAGTAGCCTACTCTCTGGCTCACAGCTTCACTAAGAAACTCACCTTCACTTTAAACTCTATGCTGGCTCGTGTTTGAATTCTTGCCTGTGTGAAGCCAAGAACTCACAATGGGCTTCAGACCTCAGGTCCCTGGCCCCCCAGAACGCCTGCATCAAAGCCGTATTATAATCAGGGAATTGAATGTCACTGGGAGAACAGTTTCTGCTGCACTTCGCTAAGTAGCAGGAGGAGCGAAGCAGTATTTGTGCAGCTCTCGCAAGGCTCTCCAAATACACTGTTTCAGGGGTCCGCAGGCTCATCTCATTGTTCGATGACCTTCAGTTGGGAAAAGAACTCTTATATAGGATGTCTTACATCAGGCACTATTCTCATGAAATATTCCTTCTCTAGAGTTCATATTTCTTCTTTCTGCCTTTAATGGTAACTATTTGTCCAAAGAAGGAATTTGATTTAGAGCAGGGAGGCGGGGGTGGGGGACAGGCAGGCAGGTAGGAGAGAGGATGGACAAAAAAAGCTCAGAAGTATATAAACTGGATTCTCGGATGCTATACAACCCAGGAAGCACCAGCACAGATGGTAGCATATGCTTGATAAGCAGACGTTTTATAGGAACTATCTCTTAGGTTTTGATAAGGCTGCAGCTACCGGTCAGTGGAGGCAGGTGTGATGTGGATAAACAGTGATTCATAAGGTGATGTTGAGTACAAAAGAACTTCAAGTATCTGCACCTCATGGGACCACCCAGATTAGAGTTTTCTTGTTTGTCTAGTTCTCAAAGTATTAAAAATAGTATTGTCTGTTTCCTTCTAAAGAGGAGTTTTTTTAACTAAAAAAAACAAATACTGGGAAACACTTTTCTGACCCCTTTTTTTTTTCCATGGTTGACCTCAATTTCTTCAGAATAACCTTCACCGTTGACCTGCCGCATAAACCGCTAATACCTAGTCCTCGAAAGTTGGGAGCACCTCAGCTCAATACATGCTAATGTCATGAAGCTTACTGCTGCAAATAATTTTTGTTGGTTTTCAATTTTAGGATCACTCATGAGCCAGGGGCTAAAAGGAAAAAAAAAACAAACAAACAGATGCATTATCTTTAAGACAAGAACATGATGGCAGGGGAGAACTGGCCCCCCGAGCTAGTCCCAGTCAATTCCCTGAACAAAAGAGTCCTTCTCAATCTGTCTTCCCACAGGAAAGAAACCTAACTGGGGAAATTCTTACATAATCCGAAGTCTGCAGGACCACTGGAAACCAGAATTGAGATGTTAACTCCATCAGGTAAGGGATGAGGGAAAAACGTCTTCCACATCGGAAACTAGAGATCTAAAAGAAAATGTTCAAGGGGCCATTCTGACCTCTTCTCACTCACTGGGTTAAGATTTCAGTGATTCTCTGGGTCTTCAGGATCCTCACTTTTTTGCCTTTAATATCAACCTTCCTTCCCTACCTTCGTGCGTGTGTGTGTGTGTGTGTGTGTGTGTGTGTGTATTTAGGGACCATACAATTTCAGTCCTACCAAGTAATTAAAAACAACCAAATCTGTCTTCGGTCATCGAGAGACTCTGAGTCCATTTTTTGTAGGTTCAATAATTCCCATCTCCACTGCCTTTCCACGCAGGATATTATTTTTTAACTAAATACTGCAGCTGAATCTCAGAAAATCTTAAGACTGTCTCCATATATTTAACTCAGTGGAACCCCAATTAAGATGCTAACAAATCTCTGACTAGTAAATGTGAATGTAAGTCATGTAACTGATTCTCCTGCACATTCAAATGCAGAAATGGGCAGTCAGACGAATCTTCCTTATCTCCTAATGATGCTCTTCCTGTCCCATAGGTACCAGAGAAGGATGGCAGCAACCCGTTTGTGCATTTCAACCATGTGGAAAAGAAACCATGGACTCCCACAGCTCCCTCCCCGCCTCTCTGTGGGAGCAAGCTCACAGCCATCCTTCTCCCCACTCCATGAGTTACCAAGGAAACTGTGTCCCATAAATATACATGGTATTTGGGAGGTATTCCCTGAGGACCTACTCTTCCATTTCTTTTTAAATAGGTCTCTTAACTGATGCACAGCTAGTAACAAAGCAAACTCTCCAATCAATGATTCTCTGACTTCAGAGAAGATCCTTTCAGTGGGGAAATGCACAATGTCAATGTTGCCGCCCCGGGCAGCCCACCCCAAAATATCCCAGATGGCCTATTGATTACTTTTTAATTAAAGTTATTTGACAAGGAAGGGTACAGGAAGGGTACTTTGACCCTCCCTTGTCCTCCTGAAATCAGTTGACTCACTTATCACTGGAGTTAAGAAATCTAGAGCCGAAAAACTTTCATAAACAACCCGTTACTTTATTAATCCCCCAAGCCCCAACTTGTTTAGATTCCCCACTAATGCACACCCTGACCTAAAGTGCCTTTGTCTCGTCATTTCTTCCCAAATGTATTGTCTCTTTGTCTGAAATGCACAAAAGCTGGATGGTTCATCGTTTCTGAGAGTATCATCAATTATCTCCCATATGCACACAGTAAATTAGTTTTTCTCCTATTTTTAATCTGGTCTTGTGTCAATTTTATTATGAGTCCAGCTATAAGAACTCAAGAACATAAAAAGCGAGGTGAGAGGTGCCGGGGGTTGGTTGGGGGGACTCTCCCTAACACCAACGACATGGGGAAAACTTCGTGTAAAGGCAATATAACGGTACAATAGTGGTCGCTTCTGGCCGGTACCCAGGTATTCAGAAATGCCTGAGGTTGTCCAGAAGTCAAATGCTTTCAGGCTAAAGGTCTTGGAGAAGTCTCCTAAGAGCTCAATCATTCTGAGAAATATGGAGCCAGGGAAACAGTTATGCTCCAATAACAAAGCCTCAGCGGTCTCTCTACCCTCATGGGCTTTCATTCCCCATTCCTTCCTCCCATGCCAAAGTCCCAGCTCCGTGCCTGCCTTTATTTGATTCCACATTGAATGGGGAAGGTGGGGGCTGGGGCAGGGGAGGGTAGGGGCAGAGAGGGTGAGTTTTAGATCCTGAAATTAGAGTAGGAAGGGGATGGAAGAAAGCTTCACAGTTGTCTTGGCCGCAACTTGGATGTCTGAACACCAATTAGAATTTATGTACTGCAAAGGTAGCAACTTATCTCCTATGTGTTATCATATTAAAAGGAATGTCAATATCCTTCTGAGCTTAAAGGTCATTAAAAAAAAACCAAAATGTGTCTATATCATCAGGCTTCTAAAAGAGGGGGAGTAGAGGTAGAGAAAAGAAAAATTATGCCAGCATAAGTTAAAAAGTGAATTACAATATTCATTTATCCCCATCCAAACACATATTGATTTTGTATCATAGTCAATTTTGAACATACATGAAAGTTGATAACATAGTATAATTCTAAGCACCCATTGCTCAGCTTCAACAATTATAAAGCTCGAATTATTCTGAAAAAAATCCCAATGGTTATATCATTTCATCCATAAATATGTCAGTATGTACCTCTAAAACAAGACATTGTGACTTTTTTTAAAAAACATAACTACAATAACATTATCCAACAAATTAGAAATGATTTCTTAGTGCCATCAAATATCTAATTTTCTCAATGATCTCATAATGTTTTATGAGGTATTTTGCTCAAATCAGAATCAAAATGTGCTGCACTTGGTTCATAGATCTCTTAAGTCTCTGTGAATCTGTAAGTTGCAGAAATGAGACGATTTGTCTTTTTTATTTTTAAAGATTTTATTTATTTATTTTCAGAGAGAGGAGAAGGGAGGGAGAAAGAGCAATGTATGGTTGCCTCTCACATGGCCCTCACAGAGGACCTGGCCTGCAACCCAGGCATGTGCCCCAGCTGGGAATCGAACTGGGACCCTCTGGTTCCCAGCCCGCGCTCAATCCACTGAGCTACACCAGCGGGGCCCATTTGTCTTTTGTGTCTGGCCCAGTTTAGACTCTGCTGCTTTCCTCCCTACTGTCATTTAGCATGTTCCTCTGTCCCTCGTGTATTGACAGTCTGGCTGAAGGCTTGATTAGATTCAGGTTCCCCTCCCCGCCCTTTTTGACAAGAACACCTTGGAAGTGAAATGTGTGCCATCATTAGAAGGCACTCACTGGTTGACTGTTTCTATTTTGCGATGTTACAGATCCATTACAATAATTGCCTATATTCTTTAATTCGCTGGGAGGAATTAAAAAAAAGATTTAGGCATAAAGCACACAGTGGAAATGGGAACAGAGGACTCAAAGATGATTAGAGAATGGTCTTGCTCAAAAAAAAAATCGTGTCGCTTAAGAACCAACCAACAGGAAGCAGGCACAGAAACAAGCTGGCTCTGGTCAATGCCAGGTAAACACTCAGCGTGAGGCTAAGTCTTGTGGAACAAAGGCAACAAGTTAAGCAGCAAAAGAAGGCATCCCAGTAAAATCAACATCAGAAAGAAGCAGCTGCGCAGGCTCGTGGGCATATGTGAGGAAATGCTGCTTCTCTGATCAATTTTCTTTCTTCAGCTACACAATGAAAAGATGGAACTAAAAGTTCTCTGAATCCCTTCTACCTCTAAAGTTCTAACAACCCATGTATTTAACCTATAATCTGGCCCAAATACTCTCATATATGGAGTAAAAATCAGCAGAGCAAATGATCACAAAATTTAATATGAAATGTTTGTTATTCGCTGAATTTAGTTCTTCAATAAAAGTTTCTGTTGGAGGAAGTCAGTAGTTAAGGTATTTGAGATGCTTCTGCAAAGGACTTCTGGGTAATTCAGAAGACTTTAAGGTGTGGTCACTTCAGTTCTCAACTGAGTTAAGTTTAATACCAAAATGATGATTTTCCAAGCACTCCATGGATTGTGGACAGAAGTATAAATTACAGTCATGATCTTTTGAGGAAAAAACTGGAAATACCTAATAACATAAATTTACATATATTTTGACCTGGCAATCTGCTTTAAGCAATAAATGTTACACAAATACACAAATGTGTAAAGATGTTGATTGCGGGCTTTCTTGCTATTGTGGTAAACTGAAAACAATTTTACTCATCAATAGGGGATTGATTTGTAAAATAATTCATCACCAAAAAGAATGAGCTAGACTCTATCTTATACGAACATCACTCCACAATTTTAAGTAAAGTTATTAATATACTGAATATTCTGTTTAATTCTAATAAAAAGTTTCTTTCTAACTTTCTATCTGTATGCATGTACTATATATTCATAATAGAAAAATGCCTAGAAGTATAAAACCAAACAAAAATTTTACCAGTATTTATTTTTAGAAAATGTAATTATAGATTTTTCATATACTGTATTATTTCTACATTGTTTGAATGCTTTACCTGTGCATATTCCTTTTCAAATTAGAAAGACGATAATAATTTTTCAAACAAGGCTCTTCTTTTCCCTGAGACATTTCCCTCATCCCCTCTCTCCCTCTCGTCTGCTTTGATTCCCCATCATATAAGTATGCTCTATCTTACCACACACTCTGAGTAACTAAATAAGAAAATACTTGCTTGACCTCGCTTGGTCCCCTGGCTTCAGCCCATCTTCCCCTTCCCCTCACAAACACGAGACCACGCTCACTGCGGCACTTCACCTCCCCTTCGCTTTCCAACCTGCCCTTGGGTTCCTATCACTCCACTAAATTTCCTTGATAAAGTCCACAATGGTCTTCTGATTGTCGAATACCGTTGGCTATGCTGAAACTTCATCTTGGACCACTATCCCTCCACCCAGCTACCCTTAACCCTTTCCAGCGCTATCTGTGTTCCCAAGATGTTCACGAATTTCCTCCCCGAGATTCAGTGACAACCCCCCCACCCACCACTTGACACAATCCTCATATCTTTGAGAGCTCCAATCTTTGGGAGCACGTTCAGTCTCCCCCCATGAATCCTCTCATTTGGGCCTGAACGTGCTCCCCTTTATCCTTTTCCACTTGGTCCCATCCTGTCCCATACCCTCCAGTTCTCTGTTTTACCATGTGTGCTCTCTCCTGTCTCTGTCACACCTCCCTCTGCATGACCTCAAGTCCTGTCACCAGCATGCTGATGTCACTCCACATCACACACACACACACACTCCTCCTATGTCCTCTGCTCTCTACCTACATGCACAGTAATTTTTCCATCTTTTCTTTCCTTCAAATCCAGTGTTCTTGAAGGAGAGACTGGCACTCATGATTTCATCATCATCCATTCATTCTTCGGCTCCGAGATGAATTTGTTAAAAGCAGATCAAGTTGTATATCAGGGCTCCTCAGTGCATGAACCCCTTCCAAGGTCTTGTGCATAGTTTTGAATTCATAACTATATACTTTTCAACATTTAAAAATTCCTTCTAAAGAAGCGACCCATAAGCTGGATCCATTCCTGCCTCAACACATTTCAGACTGACTTACAATTGAACCGTTCCTTTAAAACTAACGTGGCAAAGATTATAATTCAATCCCTAATGATAAATCCATAGGCAATTCTTTGTTTGTTTGCTCTCGTTGTCCTCTTTGTGATTTTTGTCACAGTTAACTATCTCCCCCTTCTAAAAATTGCCCCTTCATTTGAACTTCCATCCATCTCTGGATCCTTAAACATCACCTGCATCTTCTCATTATCCTTCCCCCTTTGCTTGTCCACCCCTACATTTAATAAATCATCTATCCTGTCACGTGGGCCTCCAAAATCTTTCTCCTAGATTCACCGGCACCTTGATTCAGGCTCACTCGTAGCTTTTACTCGCATATGATCTAATGCCTATATTGTGTCAATTCTTGCCTTTACCCAGTCTATTGTTAATGTTTTTTAGTTTTATCAAATGGTGTGACATTGGTTAATAAAGTTACATAGTTTTCAAGTATACAAGTCTATAACACATCACCTACATGTTACATTGTGTGCTCACCACCCAAAGTCAAGTCTCCTTCTGTCACCGTATACTTGACCCCCTTTACCCTCTCTACTTCCGCCCACACCCTTTTCCCTCCGGTAACCACCATACTGTTGTCTGTGTCAATGAGTTTTGTTTGTTTGTTTGTCTTGTAGGTTTATTTGTTGCGTTCAGTTTTATACCCACGTAGGAGTGAAATCACATGGCTCTTGGCCTTTTCTGACTTATTTCACTTAGCAGGATATTCTCAAGATCCCTCCATGTTGTCACACATGGCAGTATTTCATCTTTTCTGATGGCTGAGTAGTATTCCATTGTGCACACATACCACATCTTTGTTATCCAACCATCCATCAAAGGACACTTGGGCTGTTCCCACATCTTGACCACCATGGACGAGGCTGCCCATAACTTGATGAAATCCAACCTCCTTACAATGATGTACAAAGCCTCCCATGGTATGTTTTCTCCATTTCCAGCCTCATCTCAAAACGTAACTCAGGAACTACTCTCAGCTCCAGCCAAAACACTTATGATCCCATAAGGCACATCTATGCTTTGTATCTACTGCTTTCTGTGCCCACTTTACCTGCTGATGAGAACAGGAAAGGTCAGTCGCGCCTCGTGTGGATGAAGAGACAGAGCTGAACAGTCAAGGCCTTTACCACATCCATTTACCACGTCATTCATTCACCAAACGTCTCTCCAAAGAGTTTGAATGCTTTCTCTTTCCTTTAACCAGGCATCAGAACTGATTTCACACACATGGTATTTGTTTTCGTTCAGGTTTGCCTGTTGCTTTTTCTGTAGGTGTGTTTTATCATCTTTTTTCACTTTTGTTTTGCACTTTATTGTACGGTGTATTTCTGAGAATTTTATCTTTTCCTTGATTTCTGAATATTAATCTGTGCTCCTAAATCCTCTTACTGTTTAAGCAGGGACTTTTCAAGCATATAGTCATATCACCAGAGAGTAATTTCACATCTCCTTTCCAATTTTGTAATCTTAAATCCAATGTCATATCCTCCTGTACCGTTGTCTAAGCTAATATCCCCAGATCACTGTTAAATAATAATGACATCAGTGGACATGTTTGTTTTATTGATGACTTCAATGAAAACACTTCCAGTGTTTCTTAATTAAGAAACGATTGGCTGGGAATGAGAGGAATGTATTTTATCATCTTAAAAACTTAAAAAATTTTTCAGACCTTGCAATCCAGTGGCCCCTAAACTGTAGGACTATAGTGTGTTTTCAAATCATTCATAGATAACAACTTACTAGTAAGGATCATTGAAAAATGATCTGCTTCTTGAAATCTACCCTAAAAAATAATCTCAACTGCACAAAAGAATCACACATAAAGATTTTTAGTATGTTGTAAATTATTGTAGGACAACCTAGTGCCGTAAGTGAGTAGTATGATTCAGTGAACCAATGGTTGATGATGCCACCAACTAGAGGGGATATGACCGTCATTAAGACATACATTAAAGAAATATGTAATAACATCATAAATTAAAATATAAATTATATTGTTAAGCATAAATATGAATATATATACTTTTTTAAGTCTGCAGAGAAAAACACAACATATGAATAACCATGTAACTCTAAATAATAGAACTATGATCCTTAATCTTTTTTTCTACTTTGATGTATTTTAACTTTTATTTAATGAGAATTATTGATTTTATAACAGAAAAACAAATGGAAAAATTTATTGAATGGTGGAGAAGTTGGTAGCAACGAGGAGGTCAAGCATAGATTCTACTCCCATACTCTTAAGTCACATTGTTTTTAGATTCAAGCAAAAGAAATGCAACCAATTATTTGACAAATGGCATATTCAGTCAATTCAGTCTGTCAATTTGTTGGACTAAATTTTTTTTCAAAATGAGTTGTCAAGAGCTGCGACAGAATTAGTCACACTCACCAGACACTTCAGCCTTCCATGTGCTCCGTTGGAGAACAAGGCTCTAGAAGAGGTGATTCTTCTACACCGGAACCCAGAGCACGGTTACGGTGACTGCAGGGCCATGTCCGCTTGGTCACATGGGGAAGAGTGATGTCACGGGTTCACATTCACCGTTCCCCTCCCCAAATGCTTAAAGGTGCCTGAACTTACTGTACTTCTCCTTCCTCTGTCACTCCACACGCTTTATAATAGCCTAATGCAAGCTTCATATTCCTGCCCTTCTCCTAGTCTTCTCTTTGAGGGGCGGTTTATCCTGGTAAAGGAAGCAGCGTTGTAGGAAAGAATATATCACAGGACTTACTGAAAGAGTGCACTGCCAGCCCCGTGCATGGCTGCCGTTGCACCCGCGTTAGAGCTGCAGAGAGAGACAGGGCATGATGCTTTAGCCCGTTCCCACCTCTCACACCCTTTTCCTTTTGCTCTCTCTGGGTTTCAGTCCCTTTATAACAGGTGGCACTGATGCGATGAAAATCATTTCATTGTAAGATGACTAAAAATAATGATTCCTCCCCCGGCTGGTGTAGCTCAGTGGATTGAGTGTGGGCTGGGAACCAGAGGGTCCCGGTTCGATTCCCAGTAGGGGCACATGCCTGGGTTGCGGGCCAGGTCCCCGGTGAGGGCCATGTGAGAGGCAACCATACATTGCTCTTTCTCCCTCCTTTCTCCTCTCTCTGAAAATAAATAAATAAAATCTTTAAAAAATAAAAAATAAAATAATGATTTCATCAAAATAGCCTGCTCAGTGGTCTGTCATCCTTCAGCTTGTGTCTGTCACTCCTGTCCTTTATACCAAAATCTTCCAGTTTTTCCTTATTAAAACTTCTAGGTCTCAGGCTTCAAATTTCATTTTCACATTGCTCTTCACATTGGCAGCCTGCCTTTCCACCCTTTCAACTGAATGTTTCTGTTAATTAGCCCGTGCTTTTTATACTCATGACCTGACAGCTCTTTCTGCGTGTAATATCTCGCTGATATAAATATCGCTTTGATTTAATGCTGATGGACAAATTGATACCATTAGTAGATTTTATTTATCATGCTTCATTTTGGAAATTTTCTTAATTTTTTGGTTGTACATTAATTATTTCCTGCTATGTCAAAGCTGCTGTTAAACCCTCTACTGAGTTAATTTCAGGTATGCTAACTTTCAGCTCTAGACTTCTCCTTTTCCTTCTTTGTAGTTTTCAATTCTCTACCCGAATTTTCCATTTTGTTTCTTATCTTCAATATAAGATGCAGCCCGTGGGCCCTTTTACATTGTTTGTTGTATGTATCTGCTAAGTTTTGTTCCCACTATATTCTCTCCTAGCATACTTGGTTACTTTTAATTATGTGTTGGACCCTTTTGCAAAATTCTTTATTAAATAAATTTGAGGTCTAAAAAAACCCAAACAAATAAAAAAATAAAAACAACTGTACTTCTCTACAGGAACACCACTCAGGGACAGTCGTGCATGATGGGGTTTGTGTCAGTAAATTCAGTCACAGAGTCAGGCAGGACCTTGGTATCCTTGAGAGTTATCAACGGTTTCATGAAAATACATAATTTTTTACATGCCATTTACAGAGTACTTATTTTCACACCTTATTCTATCTTTCGAATGACCCTGAGAGTGAGGTATTACATAGTTTTGCTAAGAGCATATGAGTGCTAAAGACGCCGAAGTTGAAATAGGTTGAATAGCTGCTTTCCAAAGTCAGCTAGCGAATGATGGTAAGGACATTACTGTTCAATCCGACTCTGACCCTCAGGGGCGGGAAGTCACACCTGTTCCCATAAAGTACATCTATTAAAACTTAGTAACAACATCACAGTTCCACTACTGCGTTTATGTGGCAGCAAGGCTCCTGACTGGTCCACCGTTAATATTGTTTTATTCATTCTTCTATCTTTTGTATGCGTTGTGTTGACATAGTTAAAATTAAATGATACGCATATGTTATTATCTATTTCTTTTTCATTTAAATTATAACCAAGATTGCTCTTTGCAATTGTCATTTTAAATGTCGCTGTAATCATTCATCCCGATTCATTGAACTGTCTCCTTCTTGTTAATCATTGAAGCCTTTTCTATATGCATGTGTGTGTGTTTCCAGGATCATTTTGATGCATGAAGCATTTCACTTTATTTCTTAAATAAATTTATTTCCTTAGATAGATTCCTATCCATGAATGAAAAAGTAATATTTTGGGGTGCTCAATCAACTTTTCAAAATTGCTTCCCCAAGGCCTGTGTGATTTCCATTCTCACAGCAGTATACAAGAAAGCACTCTTGCCAGTATCCAGGTATTTACTTTTTAAAAACTGAGGTCGGTTCATAGCCAAATATATTATTTTAATGTTTTAATTCACATGTTCTTTACTCATAACTTCATATTTTTCCATATACTTTCAGCCATTTTTCCATTTGTATTTCCGCTATTATAAATTATCTGTTGACCATTTATTTTATTTTTTGGGATGTTAGTGTATCTTCATCTAAGTGCACAGTTTATGCAAGGGTTGTATAAGTTTTGTATATTAAATATTTTAATAGCTCTTTCTCTGTAATATATATTATAAATATTCTCCAAATTTGTAGACTGCTTAATAAATTGGTCTTTTAATTTAAGGCTAGAGATTTTTTTTAAATCATTTAATTGTAGTAATTTCTACTATTATCACCAAAGTAATTTCTTTCATTGTGTTTCACAATGGAAGATGCCCATGCAGAGGCTTGATAAATTATTTATATTTAATCTTTAAAAAATATTTTAAATTGATTTGAGAGAGAGACCAATTTGTTGTTCTACTTATTTATGCATTCATTGGTTGCCCCTTGTATCTGCCCTGACCGGCAATTGAACCCGCAACCCTGGTGCACTGGGACAGTGCTCCAACCAACTGAGCTACCTGCGGTGTGAGGTTCTATTAAACTTATTATTTAAAATTTTCACTGAATATATTCTAGTACTATTAAAAAACTTTCACTGACTAATAATTTCATGTGTGATATTGGTCAAGATGGCAGCATAGGTAAACACACTTGCCTCCTCATACAACCACATCAAAATAACAACTAAAGTATAGGACCACCATCACTCGGAACTGGCAGAAATCAAGTTGAATGGAAGTCTGACAACTAGGGAATTCAAGAAACCACATCCATCCGTATTGGTAGGAGGGGCAGAGATGCGGAATGGGCTGGTCCCACATACACGTATGGTGAATAAAAATTGAGGAGGAATACCTCGGGAGCAAGGAGTCCCAGTCCTACACCAGGCCCCCAGCCCATGGCACCAGTGCCAGGAAGATAAGTCCCCATAACTTGTGGCTGGAAAAATCAGTGTGGGTAGAGTCAGTAGAAGAAATTGGTGGAGCCCAAGCAGTCCCTCTTAAAGAACCCACACACAAACTTACTCAGACTCACTCCCTCGGAGCTCCAGCATCAGGGTAGCAGCTTGAAAGCCACCAGCAGCACACAGGGAGGAACTGAAGTGTCTGGCATCAGGGCGAGAGCAGGGTGACAGCTTTCTCCCAGTCAGAAAGGCAGGCACAGCCACAGAGTGGGCAGGCAGGTGCCATATCTGAGACTCCATCAATCAGGCCAACACTGTTTGCATTAGCCTGGAGATCCCCTGAGGCTCTGTCCCACCCAACTTACAGCTGTGAACAGTAGCTTTTCCATATGAATGGCTGGTCTTGGCGCAAGCTTCACAACTTCCTAAATCCTCTCAAACAAGCAACAGCTGGCCTCAGTGAGCCCCAGCCCCTGTATCTCTTGCTACATAGCCCCAGGCCTGGCAAAAGCAGCTTTCAGCCTATATTCACAGCTTGCTTTCAATTGGGAATCTCAAAGCCCAGCACAAGTATCGGCCATCTCAGATTGCTCTATAGATCAGGCAGGGTGGCCCCAGGCAAAACACAAATGGGGGATAACCTTAGACTGCACCACCCAGGAAATCACAGAGCCTGTGCACCCAGTGCACAGCTACAGACCATGTCAGAGCACCACCGCCCTGCCCCTTCACAGCTGATGCTCCACAGAGGGCGGAAGTTGGCGGTAAGTGGTCACAGCAAATCCTTGCAAATGACTGGCCTGGATAAATCCCTCCCATTGACCTCCCCACAGCAATCAAGGCTCAACTACAAGAGGAGAGTATACTCAGCCCACACAAAGGGTGTAATTCAAGTACCCAGCTTGGGTGACAGGGGAGGCTGTGCCACTGGACCCTATAGGACAGCTACTACATTAGGCCACACTACCAAGACACAGAGTCAAATCAGCTCTACCTAATACACAGAAACAAACACAGGGAGACTGCCAAAATGAGGAGACAAAGAAATATGGCCCAATTGAAAGAAGAGATCAAAACTCCAGAAAAAGAAATAAACAAAAGAGAGATAAGCAATCTATTAGATGCAGAGTTCAAAACACTGGTTATAAGGATGCTCAAGGAACTTAGTGAGAACCTCAACAGCATAAAAAAGATCCAGTCGGAAATGAAGGATACACTAATTGAAATAAAGAACAATTTACAGGGAAACAACAGTAGAGTGGATGAAGCTGATAATCAAATCAATGATTTGGAACCTAAGGAAGCAAAAAACAACCAACCAGAACAAGAAGAAAAAGGAAACCAAAATGAAGAGGATAGTGTAAGCAGCCTCTGGGACAACTTCAAGTGATCCAACATTCACATCATAGGGTGCCAGAAGGAGAAGAGAAAGAGCAAAACTTGGAAATCTATTTGAAAAAATAATGAACTAAAACTTCCTTAATTTTGGTGAAGAAAGTAGACATGCAAGTCCAGGAGGCACAGAGTCCCAAACAAGATGGACGCAAAGAGGCCCACTCCAAGACACATCATAGTTAAAATGCCAAAGGGTAAAGATAAAGAGAGAATAGTAAAAACAGCAAGAAAAAAGCAGCTAGTTACCTAGAGGGGGGAGTTCCCATAAGACTGTCAGCTGATTTCTCAAAAGAAACTTCAGGCCAGGAAGAACTGGTAAGAAATATTCAAAGTCGTGAAAAGCAGGGACCTACAGTCAAAATAGCTCTACCCAGCAAAGCTATCATTTATAATTGAAGGGCAGATAAAGAGCTTCCCAGACAAAAAAAGAAAACTGAAGGAGTTTCTTATCACCAAACCATTATTAAATGAAACATTAAAGGGACTTATTTAAGAAAAGAAGATCAAAACTATGAACAATAAAATGGCAATAAATACATACCTGTCAACAATAGAATCTAAAAAACAAACTAAGAAAACAAGAACAGAGACAGAATCATGGATACAGAGAGCGTTTTGATAGTTGCTAGATGAGAAAGGGGTGTGGGGGGATGGGTGAAAAGTGAGGGGATTAAGAAGTACAAATCTTACACGGTAGTCACAGAATAGCCATGGGGATGTAAAGCACAGTATAGGAAACGGAGGAGCCAAGGAACTTACATGCATGACCCATGGACATGAACAATGGTGTGGGGTGCTGGGCAGAGGGGGGAAAAGGGAGATAACTTTAATAGCATAATCAATCAAATATAATTTAAAGAGTCTTAGTATGATTTCTTGAATGATCCACATCTCACTGATTTGTGATGTTAATCATCAATATAATCATCCTTCCTATGATTGATATAAGATTTTCTTAATTTTTTAGTTTTTGCATGTCCTTCTCACATACAAAATACATTTATTCCATCCCAACAGCCCCAAATGATTAACTCATTGCTATATAAATTCTAAAGTCTAATGTCCAAAATCTCATGTAACTATCTAAACCAAATACGGGTGAAACAAAATGTACAATTAATTCTGAGGCAAAATTCATCTCCAAGTGTAAACTTCTGAAAGCCAACAAGTCATGTAATTCCAAAATACAATGATGGGACAGGCACCGAATGGACTTTCCTATTCAGAAAGGGAGGAATCGGAGGGAAGAAAGAGATGACAGGTCCCATGCAAGTTCAAAACCTAGCAAGGCGAGTTCCATTAGATCTTAAGGTTTGAGAATAATCTACTTTGCCTCCAGTCCTGCCTTCCAAGGCGGAGACCGGTAGCTGATGGTGTAGTTACAGTGTGAGTCTAAGTCCAAAGGCCTGAGAACCAGGACAGCCGATGGCGTCAGTCTGAAAGCTGTCAGGTTCAAGATCCAAGAAGAGCCAATTTTTAAGTTCAAGTCCAAAGGCAAGAAAATGCCAAAGTCCCAGCTCAATAATCTGGCAGGCTTTTTCTCAGGCTTTTCCTCCTATTCAGTTATTCAATTGACTGGATGAGGCCCACCCACATAAGGGAAGTCTGCTTTACTCAATGTGTTGATTCACATGTTCATCTCACCCCAAAACACCCTCACACACACTCAAAATAATGGTTTGCTAAATGTCTGGGAACCCCATGGCCCAGTCAAGTTAACACATAAAATTAACCATCACAACATTCTTCAAGAAGATCTGTGAATTTCCTTTGATCACAGAGAGTGAATGAAGACAAGTATTAGCCACAGCTTTCTGTAAAAATTACGAAGTATAATATGTATGTCTTATCTCCATTAATCTGTCTTATATGTCAGTTTAACTCTTAGGGCCTAGCCACAGATCCAAAATGGGTAGAAGAGAAACATTCCCTTAGGAGGTCAGTAAAAAGATAGAAATGCTTACCTGAAATATCAGTTCATGTAATATTTTCCCATAACACTGCTGTACACTAACAAACTACAGATGTTTCTCGGAACATAAAATGGAAACATTTTGTTTCCATTTAGAGACTCTCAAACATCCATATGTTGAGCAGTGCGGCCCAGCAGGGAGATTATGTTTTCAGAAAGACAGAAGGTCAGAGACAGAGCCAGGTATTTTGACGTGCGTTTCATCAAATAGGTGTAAAATTGCAACGTACACAAGACATGGTAAGAGGACTTTGCCTAGCCACGGAGATCAGGAAGAGCTTCTCTTGGAAGGGGGCACCTGAACCAAAATTTACATGGCAGGTTACTAGGAAATAACAAAGAAACAACTGGAGAGAACTGTTTAGTCTCTGGCAAAACCCCAAGGATGGAGTGTGGTGAGTCCACAGGACAGAAAAGATGGCTAGTAGATCTGAAATAAAGCAAGCTTAGATGAGGAGATGGAATCAGGCGAAGAGGTCATTAAGGGACTGTCTTAGAATTCGTGTCAGGAAGTGACAGGAAAAGAAAGGGAGAATTCAAGTAGTGAATTCTGTTGCTCATGAGACATGAAATTCACACCTGTATACAGAGAAATCGTGAGGTAAAGAAAAGCAACTGGGCTCTGGCTCGTGTAGCTCAGTGGATTGAGCAAGGGCTGAGAACCAAAGGGTTGCCGGTTCGATTCCTGGTCAGGGCACATGCCTGGGTTGCAGGCCAGGTCCCCAGTGGGGGCCACGTGAGAGGCAACCACACATCGATGTTTCTCTCCCTCTTTCTCCTTCCCTTCCCTTCCATCTAAAAATAAATAAATAAATAAGGGGGGAAAGATGGCAGCGAAGTAGGAGGGAGTGGGATCGGCTTCCTCCAGCCCACTGGTAGGATATCTGGCTGATTTTCTGAGGAGCGGAGAGATCGCCCAACAGTATCCCAGGAAGATTGGCGACCAGGATTGCACATAAAACTGAAAGATCAGCCGGTAGAGAGACTGCTTCAGAGGGAAGGGGTCCCTCGGGTCTCATGGGGAGCTGGGAGGTCTGCGGATCCAGTAGCAGCAGCTTCCCAGTTTGCTCCAGGATCCATGGGAGGGAGCTGGATTGGGGTATGTGAGTTGCCAAAGCAGGCGCGCGTGTCTGTTGGGAGAGCCTTGGTCCCCAGCAGTCCGGAGTTCGGTGTGTACCTGGGGACTGATCTGCAGAGGCTGGCGATCCCAGCGGGAGGAATTGGAGACTGAACTGAACTGGAAACCCAGGCCTGGAACTCCGGGACCAGGCGCGCACCCGGCAGAGCCAGTCGGGGGCGGCTGGGGGTGGTGCCCGACCGGGCGCCCAGGCCTGCGGCTTGCAAGCCCTGAATCCAGAGACAAAAGCGATCGGCGAATGCAGGGGCGCGGAGCTCACTCCTGGAGGGCCTGAGACACAACCCAGACCTGTGGTGCAGAGTCCCTCCGTGGGGGAGAAACAGAGGAGCTACATCGAGCCCCACTGAGGGGAGACACAGACCTCATAAACTCTGACTCAAGGTGGGGGTCAGGAGGCCCAGAGGAGGTGCTTCAAACTCCCGGCAACTCGACTGGAGGCAGGACGGCAGCTGAGAGTGCAGCCCAGGAAGACAGCAGGGGAAGTCTGATATCTTCCTAGCCTGTCGTAGCCCTGACCAGACGCTGTTGAAGCCAGCCAACAAAAGTCTTTTTTTTTCTTTCTTTTGTTTTCTCTTTGTTTCTTTGTTTGTTTTTCCCCACCCTTCTTCCTATCTGTCCCTTTATATATTTTTTAACTCCTTCTACCTTCCCTTCATTTGGTATTCCTAGTTTTCTCTTCCTTTTATTTCCTATTTTTTATTATTTTTTATTTTATGTTATTTTCAAATTATTTTTTTCTTTATCTTTTTCCTTTTCTTTTGCTTTCTTTTCCTTCTTTTTCTCCTTTCCCCTCTCTTTCTTATCCACAGGTGAGATATTAAAACCTGGAATTGTGAAGAGAATAGAGTGGGACCCAGACAAGAGTCAGCCCAAAAAACAGAGACAGTGACACAAAATTAACTTCGCTGCATCAGAGAACTTGACAGATCAATTTAAGAACCAGAGGCTGGCAAGAAGAATCCCACAAACAATGGGAAGACAAAGAAACAATCCCCAAATGAAAGGAAAGGAGGAAGCCCGAGAAAGAATGATAAATGAAACAGAGGCAAGCCAACTATCAGATATGGAGTTCAAAGCATATGTTATCAGGCAGCTCAAGAAACTCGAGAAGCTTGATGAACTCACAGAAAACTACCAGAAACTACAGGGAAACTATAATGAACTCACTGAAAACTATGTCAACATGAAAAAGGAAATAGAAACTATTCACAAGGGCCAAGAGGAAATGAAGAATACAATATCTGAACTGAAGAACACAATAGAAG